>ML846633.1:39384-58087 GCA_009831015.1 Picea engelmannii
GGCATCAAGTTATCTTGGGCTTCTAGAATTGTCTGAAGAGCACATTGCAAACTTTCTAGGTTCAAGCCTTCAGGGTTTGGATTAGGCCGGTTGGTTTGAAAAGGCTTTCGGAAAGGAGGTTTATAAGGTCCTTTACTCGAGGAGGCTTCTTCAGTTGACCTTTTTAAATCTATAACCTGATTCGATAATTTTTGTACAACTTTAGTTAAATTTTCTAAATCAGAGTTTTCAGGTTGTGTTTTGTTTTGTGTAGGTCTGGGGAGAATTTCAATCTTCTTTTTGGAAGAAGAAACAGTCTCAGTTTCGTTGCTAGAAGAGTCCTTAAGGCTAAGTATGTCTTTTTCAATCTGAGTAGCCTCTTCGAAGGCTTCTAACAACGTGGCCTTTTTAGAATGTTTGACCCAAATAGCTATACTTTGATGTAGAGATTTAGTGTAGTAAGTTATTACAAGACTCTCAGCAGGCATAGAATCTGCAGGGATTCGATTTTTAAGGGTTAAGAATCTTTGATTAAAATCCTTAACTTTTTCCTTTGGGTTCATTTTTAAGCTCGAAAGATCCATGACCAAGACTTCCGGAGGTTTGCCATCTCTGAATTTTTCCAAAAAGCATGACTCAAACTTTTCCCAAGACACTATGGTATGGGGTTGTTGGGAAAAGTACCAGGTGGATGCATTACCCTCAAAATTATAAGGGAACAACCTATAGACGACGTCTTCATGTTCAACATTACGGAGTCTAATGGCTAACATAAATTTTTTGATATGGTCTTCGGCTACCTGTTTTGAATCGGGATCAAACTTATGAAGCCATTTCTCCGGGTGCTTGGGTAAATGGTGTTGGGCTCCAGGTACGGCTACAGCATCCTGGTCCAACCAGGGTCTAGCAGGGTTGTTCTGATTTTCCATTGGGGTAGTGGGTGTGGAAGGACGTGAAGGTGAATTTCCTTCGTCGAAAGAGGAATCTCCTCCAGAAGAGGAAGGAGATGAGGGAGGTGGTGAAGGAGGTATCCCAGATCCTCCTACAGCAGGATTTAAGTTTGGATCTGTAGGATTCACAGTGAGGTTAGTATCACCTAACTGTTCTCTGATATCAGAGAATTCTAAAGGTTGACCCCACGGACGGTTTGGTTGCCTCAAACTGGCTAAGGCACTATGTGTTTTAATAAGAGATCGACGGACAATCTCTTCCAAGTCACCACCTGTAGGATTAGGGGTTGTTGGCTCAACTGTGATCTGTGGATCTTCGGTTGAAGTAGTTGTTGTTTGGAGGGGAATATTATCTTGTGAATGGCTCCTAGTTACTATAGGTGAATGTTTAGGTGGAGGGGGAGTCTTGCGACCGCCTCGTGCCGTTAATTAAGTTCAAGCCCTCCTTCTAGCGCCATTTGTAGACGGGCGAAACAGTCCGTCCGTCAATTGAGAGAGTGGAACCGGTTCGGGGTTGTCTAAATAACCCAAGCCGTTTGGAATGAACCACCCTGATGATTTTAATGGATCCATTGGTCGCTCTAAGGTCTTTTAAGAAAACCAAAGAGGAAACTACTCTAAACTAACTAAACTAACTAAAACAAATAAAACTAACTAAACTAACTAAAACTAATAAAAACAAACTAAATATAAGTATTCTAACTACTATATACAATCTACTAATTACTAATATAATAACTCAAATCAACTATCTAATTACCAGCTGCAATATTACTTATTCACAAATATACACTATAAACAACCTACAGATTTAATTAAAACCTGCAAAACTCATGTGTTTTCTGCCCTAAGACAGCAAGATATGTTTTTTGATTTTTATATTTTATGAAAAAGAAATTAAACTACTGAAATTAAACGATCTAATATATTTACTGAAATTAAACAATCTAATATAAATCTAATTAAAATTATATCTAAATTAAACTACTTAATGAAAACAACAAGGAAAAGACTAACTAACCTGGAAGCGATCCTAATTTGTCCCGTGTGTGATGACTCTGAAGCTGGTCGGAGGAAGGAAACTCGCACCGGTTAATCCCAAAGTTTCTCGTAAACGATTAGCCACGCTGCTCTTTGAGTGTTTACAGGACAAACAAGACATAAAAAATCATAACAATCTTATGATTTATAAATCTCTGCAACAAGGGAAACCTGTTATGCAAAAAGTTATATTTACTAATTCAATCAATGAAGAAGATAAACCTGTCATTCACAAACTGAATTAACAATTGTTATGTCTTTTATAAATTTGGAAGAAACCAGATATGGATTACAGTGATTAAAATTATATCATTTGCACATGATCTAGATAGCTAAAGTAGTCATAAATCATAAACAAATTGATATACACAACATGAAACAAGATATTGATATAATGAGAAGCTAAAGATGTGACAAAACACCAATTCTGCTTCAGTCTGTATTAGAAATCCATATCCTTGTTCTCCCACGAATGAGGATGTTTATTATTACAAAAATCATAAGTATATATAAGTCTCTCCACAGGGTAAAACCTCCCTGTGGATAATATCAAAATGTTTTACATAATCTAGGAAATATCCCAAACTCGACTAAACTAGGAAAGTAAAATGAAAGTGAAATCTTTGAAATATTTCCTAACTTCTCATCATAGCCACTGCCATTTCGAATTAATCTGCAATAGACCAAAAATAACCAATTAGAAAGACATTTCATCAACAAAACAATAAAAAATTGATCCTACAGACTTAGCTACAGAATCATCTGATTCTGTAGCTAGTCTAAAATAGCATACAGGACCAGATAGCAATCAAATGAAATATTTTCAAAAGAATCAAATTCAATTTAATTTTCTTTTAATAAATATCCAAAAACGAATCACTATAATTCCAATGATTTTATCATTCAAACTAACAAAATAAAAAAGGATTCAATCAAAACAGGGTAAGAATGATCTGTTTTTAGTTGCCATAAAATCAGGTCAAATATTAACAGGACTGTTTCATATCAAATTAAATCAATGGTGAATCATATCGTATAAGATACGATGTAACACAATAATAATCGAACACCATCAAAATTGATTTGTCAAGGCCGTATCAATGCACAAAAGATTGATGTTATATCAATCAAATGCCAATATAGAAAGACTGTTACGATTATAATCAAATAAAACATTCATAACAACATCAAACTTCGCCATAGATTTCGATCGAAGAGCATTTACACAGTCAACAGACAAGATCACATAATGATCGTAACCATCAATAGCAGTGATAACCATAAACTGGGCAACAATCAAATATAGAAATGAATCGTAATCCTGGGCATAATCACTTTCGTTCCCAAATCAAATTTAAACAATCTATTTGTTGCAATATGAATCGAATTAATAACACGGTCAAACAATGCAAATGGATTGGTTTGATATAACAGTTATGACTCATATCTATTCGCAATTTGGTTATGCATTAACAGAATGGTATTCGAATTAGTCAAAAAGAACATGAAATATACAATCATAACAGTTAACCATTATTGCCAACCATATCATATAGAATATAACTAATTCGAATTGAAATACCAGAAACAACATGTGTTTAGAAAGATATTAACAACTTCAATAAGCAACAGAGTATCCAATACAAGCCAAATCGAAACAATCAAATCCATGACACAATCAAACTAAATCCAATCAAAACTAATTCGAGAAATGAAATTCGATTAATCAAAACAAAACTATGCATATAGTGCACGCTTATGTGTCAAAGCAAATTCATGTTGCAAACAGAGCTAAGAATTTGTCATATAAACAAGTGATAGTCATACCAGTGAGGTTGCATGGGCTATGCCAATTTTGAATTAACAACCGCTGTAGCCAATTCCACGTTCTTAAACAGAATAGCGCCGGTTGTTCGCTGTTTCTTATCGGTGGTTGTCGATTTAGCTCTTTGACTGGTGAGCGTTGCAACTTGATCCTCCAGAGCATGGATTCTGGACTGCAGCATTGGCACATCAAGGTAATACCTTTCTAACCATGCGCCACACTGATCACATGGTGGACCATCTGGTTGAGATGGATCAGGAGGGGGTTTTGACGAGTCATCGGGGGTTTCACGAGGCATTTTGATTCCTGGGTAATTAGGAT
Source organism: Picea engelmannii (assembly GCA_009831015.1). Lineage (NCBI taxonomy): Eukaryota > Viridiplantae > Streptophyta > Pinopsida > Pinales > Pinaceae > Picea > Picea engelmannii. The sequence continues at coordinate 43,501 of ML846633.1, forward strand.
CATTTTGCAAGCAAGGAGGTAGGTTCTTGACAAAGTCATAAGAGGGTTTGTCACACAGACCTTCAGAATAGGGATACTCACTTGCCAGGTAACGTTCCACCTCCGAGTCAAAATATTCACTCACCATGATAGGGTCAGGGTTGACAGGAACTTTCGGTTTGTTTCTTGCCATGTGAGAGATTAATCGGGCATTCTTTTTGCCTATGGAATTCGCAGTAGGTTTGGCTTTAGGCCTTTTAGCCACGGGTTTAACATTTTCCACATCCTTGGTGACAGAATTGGGTAGGTCAATAGGCGAGTCGGGTAGAGGTTTAGGTAGCATAGCACTGTAAGGCACAGGGGGTACAGACTTTCTCTCGCTCACCACAGGTTTGTCAACCTGTGGTGGGCTTGAGTCTTCAAAATTATTACGAACAAGAAAATCATTCCAATAGTCTCGGCGTAACCTCAAATGACAAACCATAGGCATTTTAATTAACCCAAAGTGAAAAAGGCTGCTATCGGCCTGGTTTTGTTTATACCTTTTAGACATTTTAAACAGACTCCTATGCAAGTAATAAGGCATATTAAGCTCATAGCCCATGAAAACCATAAGTAGCCAAAGGTGGTACAAGAAAATGAAACCATACCGACCCTCGCAGGTAATGAACTGCTTGGTTATCTTCAGCAAGTCGTGCCAACGTTGCTTGAGCATATTCACGGGTAAACCTTTGTCACAGGAATGCACCTTTCGAGACTGGAAGAGCAATGTCCACGGGACATCTTCCACTTTGCAATTTTTTGACCATTTCTGTCCAGTAGCAGGCAAACCGGTAGCTAAACTGAGGAACTTCTCGTTAATTTCTAATTGCACATCCCCAACCTTGGCTCGGCAGCCATCAAAGGTTAATGCAAATTGCCGAGCCACATTAGGGTTAAAGCCATTAAACTTTCGGATGAACGGGAGCCAGCCAAACTCCTCAAGGTCACTGTAAGCACCATCGAACATCAACAATGTCTGGCCACCATTGGGTTCAGCCCTTACGACTGGAGCCATGGTGCGGGTGCATGGTAGGGTTTGGCTTGAACACAACAATACACAGGAGAAAAAATCGTTTGGGCTAACAGCTGCGAACGATGAAAGGGGAAGCAACTTAATGAACGCGCGTGCGAGGGTGGTGGGATTATCACCGCCATGCAGCATAGTAATGGCAAGGTACAACGTTGTTCAATCAATCATAATATCGTTTAAACCATATCAATCGGCCAACCCAAAAATTAAACGATGGATGGTATACCAATATGCCAACGTATTGTTTGAAACCATAAAATCAAACCCAAAGTTAAATGTTTATCCAATCGCGCCCTTGCATAACTTCAAACTATTTCCATTCAATATGAAATCAAACTCATATGTTACCCACGCGCTTGTATAATCAAACATTTTGATCAAAGGTTTTAAATCATGGTGACAATTTATTTCATGAAATCGATAAGCCAAGAGCTATAACAATAAGGATCACATCATATAAAACAAAGTAAACTATGACCCCTATGCAATTCATAAAGATAAGTATAACTCATATGCTCAATGCCTTACCATTTCAATAAAATCAAATTGCGCAATCAATAATAAGAATAGGCAAATATGGACAGTTCTAAAAATCTCTTAGCCACTTCATGCTAAATCAAAGGTAAGTACCACTCAAAATATCAATAAGAGATCATGACAGTTCGAGTAATGATGGAGGAGTTTTCATGCTTTCAGTCGTGAAAACCAAATGGAGACCCACTTGCAAGTTGTCGCAAAGAATAAAAATATCGTTCATTTGCAACATGCGATGATAATTTCAAGTTCAAAAGACAAAGGTGTAGGCATCTTTTAAGGCAATAGAAAAAATTGAATTGGCTGCCAACAGTCCCCAAACATGAACAGTCCATATTTACTCTGGAGTTCAAGACTTTGGGAGATTTTCTTCCTGACAGCTTAAGGACTCACTTCTCTTGGAGTGTCGAACCTATGAACTTTCGTGATATCTATGACTCACACTTGCTCGCACGCAGATCTGACGGTTGGGATCTTATCTTCTCTAATGTTCTTCACCTCGTGATATGTGCTTGATCCAATTGCCCAGATCTGTCCTTGTCCAAATCCAATGGTCATGTACTCCTCTCAGTGATCTATGGTGTAGATTCACTCTGAAACTATGGAGTTTCGGGGCTTTTTCCTATTTATGAAAAAGAAATTAAAACAGCCGGAGTGGTGAGGTCCAAAGGACGTTGGTGCTTAACCGCCATGCTCATTTTCCATATCTGATGGCTATGAAGGACTCAGACCTTTTCAAACATATCTAAGGGCCCATGTCAAATCTTGTGGCCCAAATCAACATCCATTGTGGTTTCCCGAACCGCTACACCTCCTGAGCTTTCAAACATAGTTAAGGTGTGCTCTCAGCACCTTCCTGGCACTCACATGCGCTATGTAACTCAAAAATTGGTCATTTTGACAATAATTCTTTGTGAACATTTTTCTTCAATTTCCACTTACACGGCCTATGTAGGCTCAGTGTTGAAAATTGGAGCTTTAATACCAATTTGTAGCGTACCCATCCACCCACAGGCTGGGCATGCTAACTTCAAGTCCCCTTCTAGACTAATTTGACCTCTGATCTAACTTTAAATAACAAGGATGCATGAAATATTCACATGCATTGATCAAGATTCATGCTAAACATAAAATAAATGAACCATATGACATGCACAACAATAACCAGCAAGCATGCATATTATAGATGTGAAATTCATAGATAATTAAATACACAACGGAAATAAAGATACACAGGTAAATAACCATAACAGAGAGCACTTATCTTTTCTAAAAAAAGACACCAACTGGTTGCAGACCAAGGAATTTCCACCCAAATGTAGACGCTATTGTTCCAAGTCTCAACAACAATGTCACCCTCGAGCCAGGGCTATGAATCCACAAGGACGGTTCTAGAGTGTCACTCAGCTTCCGAAACCAGTCATCACTCAATCTCTCATAGGCTTCCCAGCACCCACAACAATCCAAGTACCCAGCTCTCTTCTACCCAGCCTGCACAACCCAAGAGAATGGACCCCCCCTTCTCTACCACATAATCCCTCAGGTTGTCCATCTCCTTCCAGGGCTCCAGTACAGCTAGTCCAAAATCTCCATGTTGGGACTCTCAGGACTCGCAGTTGTGAGAAATATTGGGCACATACCAAAGAATCTCAGACATGTAGGTCTTGATTCATGGTTGGAATACACCAGCAATATCTACAGCCAACAATACCATGGATTCTCTTCAACAATTCATTTTCCTTTCCCAAGCCAAGACATGAATGAGGAAAGACGAGTAATGGGTGAAAGAAAGAATGGAGTGAAATCCCAATGAAATGTGTGAACAAAGAGAAATTGAGTGAATGTGTGAAGGAGAAGAATAAGAAGAAGAAGAAAGAGATAACCCCACCCCATACCAAAGATGGGTTTATGTAATTCTTGGAATCAAGGGATCACTTGTCTTTCCTCTCAAGAAGCTCATGTAACTGTTATTCTCCATTAACCAAAATGGGTAAATAAAATATAAAACAAATACTTAGCCCCTTAAGCCCCCTCTCATGTGGAATCATATCCCCCTATAACTCTTATCCTTGTCTGTGTAGCAACCAACAATGTATTTATTATTAATAATGATCAAAAAATTAATTTCCTAGGCACACTGGCCTCTTTTAATTGTTTAGGCACTCTGGCCTTTCATAACTTAACAAAATACATTATTTAATATGGGGCTCAAAACACGGGGTGTTACATTGGGTGTGGGTTGTCTTCTAGTTGGTGTTGTTCTTCTGAAATCATGATATTCTTCTTTTGTCTTCTTCATTATTGGTCATTGATTTCATGTTCCTCTGAATGCATGATCTTCTTCTTGATTCTTCTTTATTTTTGGTTTCGGTATGTCCTCCTTTAAAGGATTGCATTCTTATTTCTTGATGGAACCCTTGATAGTATATGCATAACTTATTTTGTCTGCTTCATTCCATGTCATCATAGAGCTTGAACCCTCATAAAAAAAAAAAAATTTGTATCCAAGTCCAAATTTGTCATAGAATGACTTTTTATTGTAGATGATTTCATCCAGTATTTTGGGGTTATTTCCAAAATTTAGTTGGATGTCCTTCTTTTGTAGTTCCTTTCTTAGTGAGACTATTTCAACTTCCAGATTCTCTGTTATTTTCTTCTTTTCTTCCAAATGTCTCTTGAGTGTTTCTTCAATCACTTTGGCTTCTTCCAACTGAATCCTTAGAGCTATGATAATTTTTTTGGCTTCTTCAGAATTTTTTCTAGGGTTTTGAAAGCCTTACTTTAGTTTACTTAACTCTTCTTTGAGAGAATTATTTCTCTTCCTTGCTATTCTTAGATCACTTAAGACACTGATCAATTATGCCTCAATGTTCACTTCTCCTTGTTCTTCATTGTCTACTTCATTATTTTCAGTAGTTTCCTCTTGATTCTCTAACGTCATGAAGAGTACTCTTCTTGAGTCACTGTCACTATCATCATCTTCATCAGATGAGGAACTATCATCTTTTGAATAGAGGATTTTATTTTTCAAAAATATTCATTTATTTATTTCCTTGTCCCTTTTTCTGATATTTATTTTCTTTCTTAGGAACTTCTTCTTCATCACTATTTGAACCCCTTGCATAAGGACATTTGGAAACAAAATGGCCAACTTTACCACAATTAAATCGTTTGAAAGGAAGCTTACATTTGTACTTGTCGGTTCGTCTTTTCAACTTTCTCACAAATTTAGCTTCTTCATCATTGTTTGAATCATCACTATTGTTGGCGTAGGGTTTTGACCTTGGCTTGTTCTTTCTTGTCTTCTTGGAGGATTTGAATGTTTCTTACCTTTTAGATGGATTTTCTTGTTGTGTTCTCATTTCATATGTTGTAAGTATTCCATCTAATTCATCCATGCTCATCGTATCCATATCTTTTCTTTCTTCTAGAGCTGATATTTTAGGGTCAAATCTCATTGGGAGAGATCTTAGTATATTTTGCACAATAACTGAATTTTCAATCTTTTCTCCCAATCCTCTTATAGTATTCACAATTTCATCATATCGGAGAAAATAAGTTGCAATATCTTCATCTTCCTTCATTCTCAGATGTTCAAATGGTCCTCTGTAAGTCTGAAACTTGGCCCCTTTGACTTTAGTATCTCCTTCATAAACATTCTTGAGCTTGTCCCAGATTTCATTTGCAGAATCACAATACATAACCTTAACAAATTTTGAATCTATTAGACCACTTAGAATGGAATTTATAGCCTTTGAATTGTATTCACTGAGATGTTTCCCATCATTATCGATTGGGGGAGATGCTAATGTAGTGTATCCATTTACTAGATCTTACTAAGCATCAAATCCTTGTGCCTGCAAAAATGATCTCATTATTATGATACAAAAAGAATAATTTTACCCATCAAACAATGGTGTTCCATTTTTGGTAAATTCTCCTTTCTTATCCATGATCTTCCTTCCAGTAGTTAGACTATTCCTGAAGGAACCCACTCTGATTCCAATTGTTAGAATATTCAAGAATACTGAGAGGGGGGGTGAATCACTATAGAGTTATTTCAACAATTTTAACCTTCAAGCACTACATAAACATTAACCATTAATAGTGTCATTCATTATCACATAAACACATACACATTGCACACATAGTTTTATGTGGAAACCAAACTGGGAGAAAACCACAAAAACTTTTCTTAAGTAGTTTCAAGATTTTACAAGCACCAACTTGAAGGAAGAACCCACTCCTTGCATTTTCTAGAACCTAGTCGAAGGAGACACCAATCCCCTTGGAATATTTTAAATGATGATACAATATTAAATCAACCTTTAAATACAATCCAAAAATCACTTCTTAAATCTGCATACAAAACTGCTCAGAAATGTACCTCAAATATGCAAACTAGTAAGATTCGCCACAAGCTCAATTTTCCATTTCGGATTTTGAAACTTGGACCTTAGATATTAGGATTTTTTCTCCTTCTAATGCAACAAATGGAATTCAATTTGGACCTACGAAGCTTCATATATAATGGTTTTATCTCGAACACTTGTTTGTGACTAGTTTTTGGATTAGTCACAAACCCTAACTTCCAACAAGTATAACTTTGTACCTTTAATGAATCAGGATCTGAAAATTGTACCCAATCTTCTTAGATATCTTCCATGAAATTTCTCCAAGTTTCGATCCTTGAATCGTCCCCCAAAAAATGTTATAGCAAAAATGGAAAGATGACTTGTTTTGAAGAAGAAAACACTAGCTTTAAAAACCTCAATTTTCGCTGAGTATAACTCAAAACCTATAATGAATCAAGACCTAAAATTCATACCCAAGATTCTTTGCTATATATTTTAAAATACCTCCAAGTTTCACTATCTGAATCATTATAGAAAAAAAATTATATAAAAAATTACAAGATTACCTTCAAAGAAAACTCTAGAACAAATCATCACAAGACTTCATCTTCCCTTGGAATTTCGCCCTTCTTCACTTCATATTCCCTTGGAAATTAACTCCTCTAGGATAAAAAAATTCCTACTCCTTGGATAGGTCGAATTGTTGTGATCCAAATTCCAAATGAGGCTCCTCTTATTTATATGAGTCTTCTCCACATGAGGGGGTGCGACCAAGGGTCGCCGCGTTTGGGTCGCACCTCTTCCTTAAGGATGGTTGACCTAGGGGCTTATTTGATCTACTTTAGGGGATTCTTCTATTGTATTTAGTGGATTCTTCACTTGGACTTAAGGGCTTCTTATCTTAGCTTTAGGGGATTCTTCACTTGGTTTTAGGGGCTTCTTCACTTGACTTTAGGGGCTTCTTCACTTGGTTTTAGGGCTTCTTCAAGGCTCCATTTGTGTGCAACTCAAATTGGGAATGTGGAAACAAACACATGTTATCCCATCCTATGAGGGCTATGCTTAAAATGTACGCCATAAGGGGACCACTTTGGAGTTATATACACTTATTTCAAGGCTCCTTCAAGGCTCTTCAAGGCTTCTTCAAGTGGACACATCATCATCACTTTTAGGTAATTTTGGGCTTTGCTTTAGGGATTCTTCTAAGGTTGACATCAATGAAAACCACTTTCCCAACAATCTCCCCCTTTGGCATTAATGGAAAATTAGTAAAAAAATCGTTCTCCCCCTGTCTTCGTGCTCTGATCCCAATGATTGTATTGTCCTCTTGTCTTCATGTTGACTCCCCATGTCTTCATGCTTCTAGTTTTAATGTTTTTCTCTCCCCATTTGACATCAATGGAAAAGGGTAAGTCCCCAAGTAGGGACATTTCAAATTCATTATGCATATCCTTGGAAAACTTCTGACTCAATCTATCATCATCACTTCCAAAGATGATTTCATCAACATACACTTCAATAATAATCATACTTCCTTGATCCACTTTTATGTAGAGGTTACTATCTGCATTCCCCCTTCTAAATCATTGTTGTTGTAAGTACTTGTCCAATCTTGAGTACCAAGCTCTCAGAGATTTCTTAAGTCCATACTGAGGTTTCTTCAATCTGCAAACATAGTCTTCATTTTCTTATAGTAGAAACCCTTATGGTTGTTCTATGTATACTTCTTCTTCTAATTCTCCATTTAGAAAAACTAATTTTACATCCATCTAATACACTTTGATTATTTTGGAACATGCATAAGCCAAGAACATTTTGATTGCTTCCATTCTGTCCACGGGAGCAAAGGCTTCTTCAAAATCTATTCCTTCAACTTGAACATATCCTTTGCACACTAGTCTTTCTTTGTTTCTGGTTACCTGTCCATCTTCGTTTAGCTTGTTTATGAAGACCCATTATGTCCCAATGACATTTGTTTTCCTTTGGTCTTGGAACTAGTTCCCAGGTCTCATTCTTCTCTATTTAATTTAGTTATTCTTCCATAGCCTTCATCCAATGTTCATCATTTCCGGCTTCCTCAAAGTTACTTGGTTCAACAATGGACAGTAATGAAAAATATCCTTGTTCAGGTGTATGTACTTGCCTTCTTCTTCTAGTTTCTACTCCAACACTTCTATCTCCGATGATTTGTTCTCATGGATTATTCTTCTGAAACCAGCGGTTAGGTGTCTTAGAAGGTGTCTTAAAATCTTGTTGGTTATTTTCTTCTTGTTTTGCTTCTGGCTGCTTCTCTTCTTATTGTTCTTCTTCTTCTTCTTCCTTTTCTTCTTGATTTAGTTCTTCATTTTCCTGTTCTTCAAAGATGTTTGAATTTATGCTTTTCTTCCTGGTCTTCAACAATTCCACTAACATTAAAATTCGAAGGGATCATCAATGTGTATTCTATTTCCACAAGAAATATCAATACAATGATTTTTGTCTCAGAAAAAAAAATAAAAAAAAAGTCTTGTAATATAATTTCTTGTAGGCAGATTCATAAATTATTATAAAGATGCATTAAAGATCACTTAAATATTGCAGATAAAAACTAAATACCACAACAAGCATCACATATAAGACAAGTATGATTCAAAACATTATCGATCTTCCATTAATACCTCATAATAGTAGGATCTTTATATCACAGTTAGAGTCTCCATTACAAAGCTGGGGCAAAGTGTAATACAGATTCTACAACTTTATTCTCTCTGAAGATTCATCCTAAGGTCTATATAACAAGCCTTTCCTTTCCTATCTCTCTACATACAACCTTATATATTATGTTCCCCACGGGGACCACCTCGACCCATAGGTCGATTACATAAGTCGATCATAACTAACTTTACATGTATTGACATATCCTCAAGCCAATGGTTACAACACTAAGGCAATGCTTACTTGAGTCACACTCTACCTCGTTGTAGCCAATCGTCCACCACAATCAATACTTAGAAAGGTGTTTTATCCAATCACCAACTTCACACTGTGGGGTTGTACTGAATAATCTTACACTGTGAATGGGTTCCAAAATTGATAGTGCATTGAACAGTCTAATGGAAGATATGAAGTGTGGTATGGATATGGAGGGTGCACCACTAGGAGAGAATACAACAGTGGATATGATCGTTAAGGGTTGATGATGTATTGTGGACCAGCATGAGGCTAAGGATTTTGGTGGGGATGGACATAATTGATACAACCAAGTATATGTTCACCATGAGTTATGGTCTTGTTGCAAACCATTTGTCATGGTATCTCATACCTGGATCAAACACCTTCAACACCCATTTGGCCCGACCAATGTGGACATGTTCTTTCTCATGGACTACTTGTCTCTCGTCTCCTTGTATTGTCGCAGTTCCTCATCAGTGTTGGAATCATTGATTCTTCCCCTTAAGATGTGCTCATTTTCCTTTGGTCGTCCCATTGTTGTAAGAGACTCCCCCTGTCTCTGTCTTGGGGCCTCCTGGACTGTTGATGTTGATGTTGATGCAAACTGATTCTTCTTGACTGGTGGCACCATCCACATATGGGTGTAGTATTGTGACATCTGAGTCGGACACATGAATCCTTTCCTAGTTTCCCCCATGGTGGTGTAGCCTAAACATTCTACATTTTGGCATTTTTCACAGGAATCCAGTGATCTAAATCTGGGCCAAATCGCAATTTTAAGTTGTTTAAATTGCACTTTTGAATGCATAAATGGATTCAACATCCTGAAAAGTCCCTGGGGGCCACGGATTATACAGACTTAACCACTCAATAGCCTAATTATAATGCCATGGACTAGTTCCCCTTTGTTATACAAAGGGGTAACTCTAGGACATGGCAATATCGGTCAGGACCGACCATCATAGGATGTCAAATTAACTAACTTCTGACTTCAAATTCACTCATAGCCGATCTGGCAACATAGTTGATATGTGTCAAGTATTGTCCAGCTTGCCCACATCATGCAAAGTTTTAATCTGCATTATGTTCATCCACTAATCCTTGTCCTTTCCAATATCCCTATTCCACTCACGTTTAATTGACATCTCGAGACAACACGAACATAATAAGCTAGTGACAGACATTTTTAGCCCCCCTAGCTAGCATAATTAAGGCCCGAGGTGCCAAACGCACTCGTGAGATGAATAATTTGTTGACATGGCGATGCCACATGGGTGCCATAGTGGCAGGCCATGGGGCAGTGGTGGGTCACGATGGTGATGTCAACATGGCAGCATCGACAGTCTTGCCCGAATACAGGCAATTTTAGCCGTAGTGGAGTGGGTCGCGAAAAAGGTTGTTTTATTGCAAACTGTCGAATATGGGTCTGAATTCCGACGAATAATGAACAATGTCATAAGTCTGACAAATGTCAGGGCACCAAGAAAAAAATATAACGAAAATTCAAGAATTAGTGAGTAATTTCCAATGGTAAGGTCAATTTTATCCATATCGTCAGAACTCCCCATTGGACTTAAACACCATATATAACAGTGAACAGATGGATTTAAGGAGAAATGCAACCTTCTAGAAACAATTGAATTTTATAGAGCAATAAGATGAACAAGTTAAGTAGAAAACACAAGAGATATGATGTTTCTAAAGGTGAAGTTGGAAAAAGTGCATGGTATGCAATATGTGTTAAATTTTCTAGCTTCTCCATTAATTTATTTACTATTTTAAAGGCTCCTTATTCTTTTTTAGATGTAATCCTCTATTTATGGGACTTTCCATAGGTAATTCTAAGTATGCTCTACCCAAAAGTGATGTAATTTGTACTTTTATTAGTGTCACAAAACTTCTCTTTTGTGTGTCAAATGATTGTTTATCATTACTAGAAGTCACAACATCTTGGCTTATTTACTTGGTATTTAAGTAATATTTTTCTTGTTGGCTCTCAATGAGTTTTGAAATGTGTATTGCTCTTTTTAATAATTTAAGTGAATTCTTTAAGGTTTTTTGGTATTGTAGCATTATTAGAAGTCACAGCATCTTGACTTATTTATTTGGTATTTAATTAATATTTTTCTTATTGGCTCTCAATGACTTTTGAAATGTGAATTACTCTTTTTAATAATTTAAAAGAATTCTTTAAAGTTTTTTGGTATTGCAGTTTTAATAATGTTAATTATTCCGTAGTATGTTGGATGTTTATTGATTATCATTTCCTTCAATACATAGTACCAATTTATAAATCAAAATAAAATTAGAAATACCAAGTTAGTGAAATAGATACACTTAAACCTATTATACATGAACACGACAAAATTTGAGTTGAGTAACAAATCAATATTGTTAATACTAATCTTGAAAAAAAAAAATACTTGTTATCAAAATTAACAAAATTAATTAAGTGTGTATACATGTAAATAAGTACAACATGGTCATATCAACTACAATATTCAACATCTAGATGCTTCAAGGTTCAATAAGTTCAAAACAGATCTCTATTATAGTAGTTACTTCTTTGATAGCTCTCACATTTTCCTACTATTTTTGGACTTAATAGTTAATGTTGGATAAATCATAGGATGAGGATACTTCTTTGATGGTTCTCACATTTTCCCACTATTTTTGGGCTTAATAGTTAATGTTGAATAAATCATATGATGAGAAGAAAGGTAATTTATATAATTTTTGAGATTGTTTTTCTTGAATCTTTTCATGTATGATAATTTTCCCATTATAACCATAAAAATATGGTATTGAATTGCCAAATTGTATTTTTCAGCAAGTTGCATTTCACATATCATTTTGTGAAAATAATTTTTTTTTATAAATAAAAGAAAATTCTGTATTTTTTTTCCTTACATATGCACTTTGCTTGTCTGACAAACAGTTTGTATTCACTTCCCTTTGCCTCATTAATCAATACCCTGCATCTCTTTAAATTTATATTTGAGACTTTGGGTTTGTTTGGTTTATGAATTTTAGTAATAAATATCAAATTGAGCTAAATAGTAGAAAATGCTATATTGATGGGTTCGATTATTATTAGAGAAAATTGATTTTGTAAATATTTGTAGATTCTAGACAAAGTTAGAAACATTAAAAGCATTAAGATATATTATTTGGTATTTACTCAATACCATTTATTAATATGTATTCTGTGTTTTTAGATGTATAACTATTTTAAATCCAGATTTATAAAATATAGAAATGGATGAAATTTATTGAATGTAAATTTTTTTTGGAATTTAATTTCATCATATATTAATTTTTTTATATTAAATTTAATATTTTTTTAAATAGTGTGACATATGTACATTATAAGTTATAACATTTATGTAATACTGGATACTGGACTGTAAAAAAAAACACCTCAATATTGTTCATGCATGCAACAAATAAAATTTCAGTATTGTTAAAACACAAATTTAAAGTGTTTTTCTTTTTTAAGAATAAGGTTTTTAAAGCTCAAAATAAAAATATAAACCTGTAGAAAAAAGGGATATGAGGAAATAAGCACTTAAGAAGTCGACTCATCTAATTTGGAGCTTCCTGGAAGTTTATGCATGCGTTTTTGTGCAGACAGATGTCAATGCCGAAAACGGGGAAATTTTATTAATTGGCACTTTTGAAAGATTAATTGTAGGCAAATGGGAACTGGTTCAAAAAATCTGATAATGTAGGATTGTAGACCATACTAGAGGCTACAGAAATATGTTTTTTAATTAAAAAATTGGACTATTAGTCAGAAGCTCCTCTGTGCATTTTTTCTAAGCTTACTTTAGTGGACCAGTGCACAGGCTCGGTTTTCAACCAGATTTGGAGTTTTCTCTCTGGGTAATATCATTTATATAGGTTGGTTGTAAAGGATTAGGAGGTTTGATTAAGACTTAAAATGATCTCTCCACTGCTTAATAATGTATAAGATTTTTTCTTTCAATAGGTGCTATCCTAACAGCTATCAAACTGAAGAAAGGTGTGATTTCAGTCATCTTTCAAGAATCAATAGTATAGAAGTTTGTATCAATCAGAGAATAGAAGTTTGTAAATCAATAGTATAGAAGTTTGTATCAATCAGAGAATAGAAGTTTGTATCAATCAGAGAAAAGTGTTTTATGTGTGTTTTGATTCCATCCCATTATGTACCAAACCTTGAGCAACATCTTACAGGAGAATGCATCCCATTATGTACCAAACCTTGAGAAACATCTTACAGGAGAATGCACTTTTGAGTAATTCAAACCTTGAGCAACATCTTACAGGAGAATGCATCCCATTATGTACCAAACCTTGACCAACATCTTACAGGAGAATGCACTTTTGAGTAATTCAACTGGTAGGTTTTAACAGTATCCTTTAGTAATGTAAACTGTTAAGATATCTGAAGGAGAATTTGAACTAATTTTGTTGAATGGTACTCAACGCTTTGAAAATTTTGTAATTTCTTAACCATTATGGTAAAAAAGCATTAAAAAAAACTTCGTTTCTCATCAACATATCCTTCGATGTGTGGCATATATGGAGCATGTGTTTGTTCCAATTCAAAACCAACAACAATATTGACTGTAATGTAAAAGTTCCAATAATTGTCAAATAAGCTGAAGATTGACTGTAATGTAAAAGTTACAATAAATGTCAAATATGTTGAAGAGTGAAAGTGGTAAAAACGGAACCAAATAAAGTTCGATATACAAGAATCTCTTTAAATTCAGAACTTTAAAGTGAAGAGAGAAACTTAAACCTCAAGCTGCTAGATTGTAGGGAACATGCAACTCCTATTTGATGTGGTTACATGTTTTAATGATTATTGGTTAATATTAGGAAAAGTTGGTATCTAAGTAGAGAGTATGTTCCTAGTTTGTAGGAGGTCGTTGGAATTAATTAGATGTGAGAGATTCTTTCTAATTAGATAACTATATGCTTCCTATAATGGTGTGAAGTTGAGATATTTGCTTAACTGATTAAGTACAAGTATTGTGTATTTATATGTACTTTATTATATTGATTGAATAGAGAGCCTAGCGTATTCTTTGGTGTGTGTAAATAAGTGGGTTTGACTCTCTCACTGGAGGGTCGAAAGAAATGGAGAGTAGATTGTTTAGTAAGAATTACATATTCCAACACTTTCCTTTAAGGACTACTTGTCATGCTATTTTATAAGTGAAAGAACCTCCTGATCAACAAAATCTAACTCTGATCCATCCTGGCACTTTGATCTTATACCTCCTAACAGTTTCATCTCGTACCTCAATCATACAAACATCAACACTTTGTCAAAGTTCATATGAAAGAACAACCATCTACTACATGAACAACCAAAAATACATAAACAACCAGCCACTGTAACCGTCAGTCTAATTAGATTTCCATTCTTATACATTATTCATTCAACATATATTGATGAACTCCCCCGAATGTTAAACTTCACCTAACAGAGTCACTCCCAGAGTCAAGGAGTCGAACTGTTGCCCGACAAGAATAATGCTGTCAGGGAAGAGAATAAAAGCCGCCATTTTTTTGCTACTACCGGAAGAGACAAGAGCAAAGTCGCTGTTCTGATTAAAGGAGCCACCTGTTTAGAGCTACGACTTAAAATAAATAAAGAGCCGCAGCATTGACAGCCCGCGTGGATGAGAATCCGTTGGAGGAGAGAGGACTTGATACGCCC
>ML846635.1:0-27894 GCA_009831015.1 Picea engelmannii
GATACCTTAGGTGACCCCTTTGGTGGTAAAGGGATGTTGATTACATCAAAAGGAGGTCAAAAAGGGTGATACTGGCATATAGTTGGAGGTCAATGGTACGTAGTATGGGCGAAGAACATAGTCAAAACCGGGGACCAACACTTGTCACATCCGAAGCACTTGACCTTTGACATGTCTTTTCTCTGATAACCTTAATTCTTCTTGTCTTTGAATGTTTGTCTGAAGTTTCTTTTATTTCTTCCTCCCTTCTTTGTATGAAGTGCAAGAGCATGATTGTCATCATGAGGGGAGTCTTCCACTCTTCTAGCTATAAGTCTGATTTCTTCCTGGGTACAGCCTGTCCATGGACGATCAAAAGTAGGTAGTTGTTCTCTACCACTGATACTTTGAAGAAATGGTTCCCAATGTTTTGGCAGATTATTAAGAGTGGCCAAAACAAATTCTCTGTCTGATATGATTTATCCAATGGTACCTAGCTGATCTATGATCTCTGACATCTTAATGAAGAAGGTAGCCACGATGTCACCTTTTGTTATCTTGATATTTTAAAGTTGTCCCTTCAATGTAAGAGATCTGAGGGTGTTGTTACTCTCAAACATATTCTTCAATGCTTCATACATTTCATAAGTTGTATTCATGTTGTAAATATGAGGTAGGACATGATCTCTTACTTAGTATATGATTATCTTCCTTGCCTTGATGTAATCTTCCTTCCTTTCTTCCTTCTCTTCATCGGTAGTTGTCTATGGTAAACCCTTTTGTATCACCCACAATAAATCTTCCTCTTCAAGGGTGACCTGAAGTCTTGACTTATAGAAACTGAAGTTGCTTGATTCATGAAGCCGATCTTCCACCAAGGTTTTGTTCACCATATTTTCAAATTCTTCACAAACCCTTGCCAACTGGGCTAGAAAACCTAACGGCTAGGCTAGGATATCAAAATTAAGTTTTTTGGGCTTATGACTGCCAACAATAAGCATTGAAAGTCAGAAGAACATTGTTGAGCTGAAAAGCTTCTCCAGTGAGCTGCAGAAACCCTAAGTCTGAAATTTCTGTAGAAAATTGCAAAACCCTAGGGCCAAAAATCCAAAATTCTTGGCATTTCACTCTGAGAGTCTCTGTAGGTGCACTGAAGGAGGCCGTACTCTCCTATGCCAATTTTAGCCCCAAAATCCAAGTATAAAGTGCTGGAACACCCAAAAAGAGAGGGTCGTACAAATTTTTTGGAAACCCTAGGAGGGTCGTACGGATCTGCAGAAAGGAGGACGACTTACTTTGAAGGCTTGTGCAATGGATTCTTCAAGACCTATGCTCTGATACCATGTTTCATTTTCACTATTCTAGTCTCCAACATGAGGTTTATTTCATTTTAGCATTTACTTGAACCATAAACAAATGCAGCTACACAATGTACAAGTTTTGCAATAACCAAGATCACAAGAAGAATAACCATGCACAAGAACACACTAAATATCCTGGGAAAACCCTTCTCAATAAGGGAGAGAAACCCAAAAATCATTTTCTATATTCTCAAGAGAAGATCCTCCAACCATGAAACCCTAATGCACACAAGAGGGTGCTCTACTACCTTGAAACTTACGCCCAAGAGAGGTGTGCACTTCAGCCCTAGAAATGTACTTGCTGAAATTTCCAAATGAAAAGTGACTTGCGTGTTTCCTCAATGGGGAAATCACCTTTATTTATACTAGACTGGACAAAGCAAAAGTGGTGTCTATTGGCACAATAGGGACAACCTCAATAACTCAGAAAACAACTAATTATTACAATAAACATTAATTATCTTTCACATATGGTGGAGCCGACCTGTACCCTTTACATCAAAATTAGGGTTACAAGTAAATCTTACTCTCAGAAAATATAACAAGGGATCTCACACATCCACTAGTGCTCAGCCACTAGGGGCATGTCCACCTATGCTCAGCCACAGGGACATCCTACTCAACGGATCTCTATCTCATTGAGTCCACAGGAGAATCATCCGGAGTACCATATCAAGCCTGACTCAACTGAGTCCACAAGAACTCAGTCCAGAGTCTGCCGCACACCCATCACATGGGAAGTTTCACCCCACATAGGGGTACACATCGTTTCATCTCAATAAAGAGAGGAACGACACAACCATCTCATGGGAATCCTCACCCCACATAGGGGCACACATCTGTTATAACCTTAAATTGTTCTACATATGCATCCCTAGCCTTTGTCCCTCTTACTTTCATTTTTGCCAATCCATCACTGAGTTGCTCTTCTAAAAAGCCCATTTTTGAAGATGTACGTGCCCTGCATCAATACTGCCTGCGTACATATGCTTGCTGCACCACTACAGCCTGCATACGTATGTACGCATGCTGCACCACTACAACCCACATATACTTGCAAAAGTTGCAAAAAATAAAAAGTTGCAAGGAATTCATTGAGATTACAGACTATTGGGTAGTTTCCCAACTAATCCACCGCCTATAGCCCGTCACCCAACTGAATAAACATCATTTTGTCATATAAAGGATGTGTTGGGGTATCATTCCACATCTAGACATAAGAACAATGAAACTTTTTCCGTTTCACATCCCCTCATTGACCCAAGCATTTGCAACCTTATTGTGAGAATTGCCTCAGAATTCCCCATTTCCCCCTTTTTCCTCCATCAGAACCCATTTCATTTCCCAAGAAGAAGGTTGAGAGGAGAAAGATACGCGGAGGTGCACTTGGAGCTTGGTGAAGAGGAGCCTGGACCAGGTTCGTGGAGCAGTAGCCGACATTGGTTGTAAATAATCATTGTATTATCAATAAAATAAGTACTTTTCCTATCCCAAATTATGATGTATGGAATGTTCTCTTTTGTTTTATGTTTTTATTCTAACATCTAACCCCAATTTTATATATGAATTGCATGTTTGTAGTTTTCTGTTTATCTGTCTTTGAATGCAGGCCAACCTTGGGAGGAGGCGTGCAGTCAATGAAGTTTACAAGCGCGACAGGATCATCACTGGACGTGGAGTAGAGGTAAAATTACCCGATCCTTCTTAATTTGCTTTTCTTGTATTGAGTTTTGGGCATGTTTGGGGTAGTTAGAGAAGTAGGAGACTTTTAAACGGTTATTGATCTGCCTACATTGTAAACCCTAGTGTATCCATAGGGGGGTTTTCCCGCTAGTAGAACTAGCAACCATACTGGGGAAGCCTCTAGGGTTTTTAGGGGATTTTGGTTGTCTGTTGGTTTTTCTGCCTTTCGAGTTTCTGTTGAGTCTTCTGAGTCTTTTAAGGGATTCTAGTCACCTTCAGGTGCAATACCAATTCTCCCTACCGTTTAAGTTTGTCTGTTTTATTTCCTTTTTTAGTAAATATAGAGGTGTACGTGCCCTACAGTGGTTCAACCCACATACATATGTGCCCTGTCTAGTAAACAACCTGTGTACATACGCAGGCTACTAAAAAAACAGTAGCGTACCTGGCTCAAGAAACTGTTTTTGAAAAAGAGGCAGCCAACCTCTTTCCTCATTGAGGTTTTTACTTCTCAAGGTTTCTTGACAGAGTTTAGTGTCTCTGTTTTTACAGCCATAGCTTGGGTTAGATTTCAGTTTACTTGTCTTCTTGTGTTTCCTAGCATTTTTATTTTATTTTTAGCTTGAATTTTAAGAAAAATGAGTTGCATTCATCAGGTTTTTTTAGCATCTTTTGTTAGTTCTGCTTTCACTGGAAGAGAATATAATAAATAAAGCTTAGTTTGTTAGGTCTCTTTCTTTCTTTGCATTGTTATTTGAAAAAGAAAAAGAAATTAGCATAGTGTTGTGTTTTCTTCTCATATTGAAAAGCATTTCAAAAGAAAATAAGAAAGATAATCCTTCCTTGCTAATGTTCTTATAAGTTTCATTTTTCGCAAGAGTCTTAACAACATTAGTTGCACCGCCGTATCCCATGAGTAAATCAATCCATTAAAAATAACGCTAATCTAAAATTAATTAGACTTTTTTGTTTGTAGGGTCAATCAACTAGTTTAGGGTTAGAACCTTGAATTAGGTTGGAGAGGAAACTCTTCAAGGCTTTTAAACAAACATTGGAGTCAGATCTAGAGAGTGTTAAAGTCCAGTGACGTGAATCTCTGGGACCCCCCTATAACACATTGGCTAAACATGAGGTCACGTGAGGAAAGGCAGCGAATATAACTCCTCCAAAGCCAGACTAAACGTAGTGGGGAACACATATTGACGATCTGTCTTGGGAATACTATCGCTCACATTTTCCTACAGAGCTTCGTGGACCTCGATTCTATTCGAGATCCTCTGTTATCTTCTGGACCACTTTCTTTTGATACCCTCTATAGGTTTCAAACTTGTTATCTTTCTCATTGCGGTCCACTCGACTATCGACTGTACCCGCCTGGTGACTGTTTGCGAGATAGAAACTTAGTTGCCCATTTGTCTAGGGACTTACACGGGTGACTGCGGAGGTATACTACGGTACCTAGGGCAGACGTTGGGTCACACTTTACAGAGTATACCCGGAGGGTGATTTTGTGTTCGAGTTGCACTTGCACCGATAAGTTTCTCTAGTGTTGATTGGTGTAACGGTCCTTCCAACTAGATAGTCGTCTCCTTGATTTGCCTTTAGGAGTTTTTAGCATGTGCGCTGTTCTCCCTAGTTTTCCATAGTGAGTTAGTCAAACATTTCTTTGGGTCTCTAACCTAAGGTGATAGACCGAACACTCTATCGGTCGTGAGGACCTTTTGGTCTTTTTCTTAGAAACATGGAGCCGCCTCTCTATAGGCATTGTTTTTATAACACTGGTTCACTAGAGTCAGTGTGTGAGACTTTTATGGACTTGAATGATCCTGCAAGGGGAGAACCTATGCATAAAATATTCATGGATAAAGTTCCTGATGATACCAACCAAGGAACCCCTTCAAAAGGGGATTCTTGTGCTTTTCCTTTCTTCGAAAACGTTGGTGTCCCTTTGATGACCACTTTGTACATTCCTGGGTTGAATGTGGGACTGTCAGTCTGGTTGGGTACCATTCCAAATGTCTTGAGTGCTCTTGATGCTTCTCAGTTAAGCACCTTATGTCATGGGCATCATGTTGATGTTCCTTCGTCAACAAAGTCTTCTCCTCCTCCTTCTGCCTTCCCCGGTGAAAGTACAGTTACTAGTAACTAGAGGTCTAAACGAAATAGGAAGAAGAAAAATAGGAAGAAGAAATCACCAACCTCTGCGAGTCATGTTGGAGATAGGTCTTCAACCTCTACAAGTCATGTTGAATACCAAAACCTAGTCTCTGCAATTAATGCTGGGGTCAAGCACCGAGCCTTTGCAAGTCATGTTGGGGAAAAAGTCCAGTCACTGCTAGTCATTCTAGCAATAGGTTTGTAGCTTTTGCGAGTCATGTTATCGACCCATCACCAACCTCTGCAAGTCATGTTGGAGATGTGCAACCAGCCACTGCTAGTCATGCTGGGGGCATTGATTTTGTTGAGAAACCTAGACAGATAGGACGTAAGCCTAAGTTCCCTTGTAAGCTTTGCAAGGGAGATCACCTTACTCATTTATGCCCTAGCCTTCCATAGGTACGAAGATTGTGGTCCCTGTCTACAAGCTCTTTTGATTCTGAGTCTTCTTAGGTTTCCTCACAGTCTATTCAGCCTTTGGTTGATGATGTGGTCATGCCGATGCAATCTTCGGCTGATCCCACTCCTCTTTTGGGGGGTGATGTTCTTATAAACCATGTTGTCTCACAGCCTATTAAGCCAGTGGTTGAGAAAGTGGTCACGCCGATGCAATCTTCGGCTGATCCCACTCTTCTCTTGGAGAGTGTCGAGTCTACGAAAGTGGTCATGCCGTGGCAGTCTTTGACTGATCCCACTCTTCTCTTAGAGAGTGTTGTGTCTACCGACTATGTTTTTAGTATTTTTAGTTCAGTACTTTCAAAACAAGAGGGCATTCCGCTCACTTTGAGCAAACCCCCTCCAAGCTCTAGGATGGTTTCCTTTGATTGGAATGACCTTGTTGAGCCTCGTCTTCCTTCTTCTGCACCTTTTCAAATAAGGGTTGAAGTTAATTCAACAAACATTTATCGATGTATTGTGGATGAAGGAGCCTTTGCAAGTATTTTATCCTCCTCGGTTTGTAAAGTGTTGGGATCTCCCGAGCTTGTGCCTGCTTCGCATGAACTGTTGGCTTTTGATAGACGTTCTAGTGAATATTTGGGGATTCTTCCTTAGTTTCCTATCTCATTAGGTGGGAAGACTGTCCTTGTCGATGTTATAATGGTGTAAGGCTAGTTAGATTTCAATATGCTTCTTGGACGTGATTATGTATATGCTATGAATGTTGTGGTGTCTACACTCTTCCGGGTGATGCATTTACCTCATAATGGAAGCATTGTCACTATCGAACAACTGACATCTGATAATCACCATCCTAATTCGACGTTAGTTCAAGCTGTCCCTTTATATGTTCCTAGTATTCGTGTAGACTCTACCCCACCACATATTAAATATGTGGCATTTTATTCTCGATGTTCAATTGCTCTTGAGCATGGACTTGTTCACTCATGTTTTCCTTCTCGAGACATGGTCTTGACAATTGATCCATTGGTTTATCCAATGGGGGCATGGGAGCCCTTGCTTCCCCCTCTTGGTACAAGTGATCTCATCGGGATTAATTGAGAAAAGTAGCCCCCTGGAGTCTTCTTTAAGCTATTTTCAGACTCTCTAAACATGAAAATATTTTTGAACGATCTTGTTGCCCTTCACGCTCTCCAAACTCAAATTCGAAGGCACATCTTTCCGACGGTAGTTTACCCATTTTTCGGTCCGGACGGTCAATTTTATGAATAAAGGTATGCTCTAGGAACTTTGTTTCTCTAGAAGAGTATTCTCAGGTATAAGTTTAACCCTTTTTCAGGCCCAAGGGACTAAATTTACAAAAAAGGAACATTCTCCTTGGTTTTGGTTTATCACCTTTTTCGGGCCTCGGAGATTACTTACGAAAAAGGAACCCCGACGGAGTCCATAGTTAAGCTCTTTTCAGACTCCCTAAAATTGAAAAGATCGTCGAGTGACCTTGTTCCTTCACACTCGTTAAATTGGTCTAGAAGAACATCTACTGGCATAAGTTTACCCTTTTTCCGACATGTGGATTATGAAGGAAAAATGTACACCTCAAAAGATTTGTCTCACCGAGAGATTTCTCCTCAGTAAATTTTATACTTTTTCGAACTAAGGGGACTAAATACAGAAAAAGGTTGTGAGTCCATAGTTAAGCTCTTTTCAGACTCCTTAAAATTGAAAAGATTGCCGAGTGATCTTGTCTTTATCACACTCATTAAAATGGTTTTGAATAGACATTTTTTCGGTGCAAGTTTACCCCTTTTTTGAACCGACGAGACTATTTCTGAAAAAGGTACCCCTTGGAGTATTCTTTTACGTTTTTTCAGACTCTCTAAACGTGAAAAAGCTACTGATCTTACCATCTATAGGTTCTTTAAAAATACATTGAAGGGGGTTTCATCGTGTCTTGCTAATCACATTTGCATCTCTGCGTCTTTGGCCTAATGCCGGCTCCATGTTGCTCTCAATTGAACCTTTGAAGAATGTCTTATACGCAAGCCTTGTAGCACTTTGCCTCTGCGACCTGACATCTTGACCCATGGAGGAATTTCCCCTGAGTGTCCTTTTCCTGCACATGTCTCATTTCTTTGAGCATTAGTGTGTTCCTTGTGCCTGGAACTAGTATTCTTGCTTGCGAAACTCGTTCCTCCTATGTAACGTAGCATTCTTTTATTCTTTTTCAAGATCTTTAAAAATATTGAAAAAGACAAAAAAATCAAAAAACACAAAAAGAGGGGACGGGAAATTCTTTTTTGGCAGCACAATGAGTCATCCTTGGACAAAGCACATCCTTTCATTTTTTCGTCAAGATTTGGGATCTAATATGACCTTAGGAAGTTGTTCTCGCTACATAGAGCTGTGTCCTCCTTTGTTTGGTTACTCTTCCAAACACATGGAGAGTTTGTGTTGCCTCCTGCATCATGAACTTATTGTTGATACTGAGAGGGGGGTGAATCAGTATCAAGTACAATTTAAAGCCTTTTTTTCAACTTATACTTAAAACATTCAGTTATATCCAATGAGAAATGAACAATAGTATAAGAGTTACACCAATACACCATGCACAATATATGAGAAATATTTAATAGTTATTGTTCAAGGGAAGTAATGACTTCCAAAGGTAGCTACAACTTCCAAATGTAAAGGGAGGGATAAACCTCCAAGAGGAAGATACAATCCTCCAATATCAAGAGAGCTTCGAACTCTCCATCCTTGCCCCTTACTTCCACCCAAGAATATATTAGAGATAATAAAACTTTACATTAAATCATCACCATCAACCAACATCACATAGAACCTGATAATGCTTCCTGAGACTTCTTCAATTTCTACAATTCTTCAATTCTTGGAATACTCTGATCCTGTATATAATATTACTCAATGTATTCTCTGAAACTTCTACAAGTTTCACTCCTTGAATCCTCCCCAAAAAGAAGTTATAGAGAGAATGGTAGACCTTGTTCAATTCTGGTTTATTCAGGAGAACGATCTTGTATAGAATGCCTCGCGCTCAATATTTAACATCATATTCTGAAACTCGTACACAAGAAACTAAAATCCATACTATTTACAATGAAATTGGTCCCACTTCATTTGGATTCTCTATGAAGAAGTTATGACTGTTTTACCCGGAACACCTGTTTATGACTAGCTTCAGGATTGGTAAAAAACCCTATCTTCCACAGAGTGTATCTTCATAATTATAGCGAATCAAGAGCTGAAAATTCTACCACAGGTACCTTGATATGTCTTATAAATACCATAGCAATTTCACCATCTGAATCGTTCTATAAAAAACATTATAGCGAAAATGGTAAGATGACCTGTAAATAACATACCTTAGAACACATCACCAAAAGACTTCATCCTCCCTTGAAATCCGGCCTTCTTTTCTTCTGATTTCCTCTCAAATTTGACTTGTGTATCAAATGAATATATAATGATATTTATTTATACCATTTATGTCACTTCCTTTTAACATTAGGGTCGACCTGACACTTTCTTATTTTGTAATTCTTTTCTTTAATTATCTTCAGGGCCTACATGTACTTCCTTCTTCAATTCACTTTGTCGTGTTCAAAAATTCATTTCTCCTCAACCATGAGGATCCACGTAACATGCCAACAACCACCGGAAACAACATGATGTATACTATCCATCCGTGTTTTTTTTTTTTCTGCATGTACATTTTCCTTCATGTCCAAATACCTTCAACAATCTTGCGGTCCAAAACCAATGGCTAGGGTTGACATCAATGACAACAACCAATCTTCCAACAATCTCCCCCTTTGTCATTGATGGCAACACTCATGCTCTCCCTATCATCATGATCCTAATTTCTATCCCCCTTTGACATCAATGGCAAAGGGTAGGGTTTCTCCCCCTGAGTTTAATGACAAAAGGTAACTCTCTTCTTTGGGGATGCTCCCCCTGAACATGTGGCACTCAATAATACTTCATACTTATTTTTGGTATTTGGGACTTTGTCTTCCTTAGAATAATTTTGGGTGGCTTCTGGATTCTCTCTCTTCTTCATGTCTAGGATGTATATGTTGTTTGGTCTTCTTGTTGTAGTTGCAATCAACTTCCTGAGTTATTTTCTCTGATTTTACATTTTCGGGAGTCAAACGTAAGAGTGTATCCTTGATCACACATTTTACTAACACTGAGTAGATTATGCTTCAAGTCTTCAACCAATAGGACATTCTTTGTTTTTACATTTTTTCTTCCAAGCTCTACTACACCTTCTCCAAGTACTTTGGCAGATGAGTCATCTCCAAATGCAACATTTCCACCCTTTCTCTTCAAGCTGATGAATTTGTCTTGATCCCCGGTCATGTGTGAAGAACATCCACTGTCTATGTACCATTCATCTTCTTCTTTACATTCTTCAACGGTTAAGGTTATTCGACAATCTTCATTGTTTGGAATCTCTTTCCTTCTCCATACTGTGGTTGGCATAGGGATATCTTCATTCATATATCTGCAATATCATGCTTTGTGAACAATATAATTACATTTGTAGCATACAATATTTTTGTCCATCAATGGGGAAAATGAATTATAACTTATGTTGACAAATCCATGATTATTTCCATATCTTCTATTTACACGGTTGGTTTTCTACTTGCTTAATCTTCTTTCTTGACCATCTGAGTTATTTAACCATGGTTCATGTCTTTAGGGTTTCCAACAAAGCCTCTAAAACTATCAGCCCTCCTGGTAAACCAGAAGGCAACACAGTACACAAAATGCACTGCGCAGTCTCACCCGATATAGCTTTAAATGGGTGGCTGTAAGACTCAAGTGTTTACAGCCTAGGATTGAGTATGAGATAGGGGTTTATTAACCAGCGCCAAGTGCTACGAATTGTGAGTGTAATCTACTTATTCTTCATGGGTGCACATTTACATTTCATAGTTTATTTCCCGAACATAATAATCGTATTCCATAAAAATGTATTAACTCATTAATCAAGCATAACAATTAACTGCTGAAAGAAAGTAAATATATACATGCATTCATCACATTACACAGATATTACCGTGGTTCACCCCCTCCTGGGCTACGTCCACAAAGATTTGGCTCTTGTCTCTTTTATTATGGTAGTTCTGCATCTCCAGTGCCGTGCGCTTTCAATTATCCTCAAAATGGGTCAAATCTGTATGAGGCGAACTAGATCGCACTAGGCTCCACAACCTGTGATCTAATTCTCAGATCTACCCTCTCCCCTCTATTCTTAGCTCAATAGCTTATAAAAATGGTACATAACAGTATTGCATAACGCATGAATTCCTACATCACTATGATGGGTTATTACAAAATCCGAACTAATACAAAAACCCCCGAACTTTTATAAAAACAATGAACCTAATACAAAAAAGCCAACCTATATATGATACCTGCGTATATATATTTATATCTATCGGGTTATTTAGCCATTTACAACGTATTACCAAAACCCTAATCCTACCGACGTTAGGTCTTCCTCCCATGCATGTGTTGTTCTTCCTCCAGCTCTCGTTTTCCTTGTGCACGCTTTCTTAGATGCGTGCGTGTTGTTCTTTCTCCAGTTGTTACTTTAGTTTCTGCATGCTTTCTTTCCCATGATCGTCCTTCTTTCCACTTTGGCCTGGTGCCAACAGGCCCTCGAAACTGACATGTGACTCATCCTGAGTCACCTAATCGTTTTGTGCTTCCTCAATCTCCTTGGTGATTGTATGGAGCTTTTCCTTGAGATCTGCTGCTTTTGTTAGTACCTACGCAATCTTCTCCTTGATGGTGTCCACTACCTAAACTGCCACTTCGTCGCTCAGCAATCCTGCACATTATACCTGGGTCTGTGCTATCTATGTTCTAGTTCCTTCTGCATGTGCGAGTACTTCTGCTACTCGCTCTTGCAACAACTCTATTTGAGCTTGACGCTCTTGTTTCTGCATTTGCACAGTGATAAGTTCTGCCTGCATCTTCTTCATCTCTTACGTCCCTTTAACTCATTCTGGGATTGGTATGGTCTTCTGCCTCTATTTGAGTTCTTGGATCGTTGCGTTGATCCTTTCCTCTTCCTTGTCCCAGCGTTGGACCTATGGGTCTTCCTCCAACCTTGTCCAAAGTTGTGCTACTTTATCGAACAATTCAGCTGCTGTGCTAACTTGCTGCTCTATCTCCTATAGTTGCATTGTTGCTTCCTTCTTCCTTTGCTCCTTCACTGTTGGTGGAGTGGTTGGTGTGAGCTGTTCTTGGAGATTCTCGATCTCCTTCTAATACTGATCAATTTCCTGCGCAATCTGATCGATCTTTTTTGCTGCTGGGAGTTCATTTCCTTGTACAGTGCTTGGAAGTTTCTCAAAAATTTCTCCCACTCTTTATTCCATTTCGTTTCTGCGTTCTTTCTCCTTTTGAGTTTCGGACTTGTCTTGCTCACAAAATTTTTCTAGCGCTTCTTGCTTCTTTGTTGCTTGCTGTAGCTCAACTAAGTTTTTATGTGCCCGAGACCGTATCTCGTGGTCGACACTAACCTGTAATTTGTGTAGTGCCCTTGAGGGCATCCACGTCAAGACCAATTGGATGTGGTATAAGTCCTTCAATGGTGTTTGCCCCACGATTTCATCCATACGCAACATGTTAGGTTTGATGTAGATTGTTGCATTTGCGTGTGGCATTGAGAGGATTGGGTCTCATTCTTCTACCTCTACTCTTTCTTTGGTCTGTAGCATCGATGGCTCTATGTCTCTGCTACTGCTTACTATCTAGACTTCCCCAAGTTTCTTGAGGAACCGTCCCATTTCTGCCAACTCTTTTTGCAGTCTATCCCTGTGATGTGCTGCATGATCGAAATATTCTGCGAGGCAATACTGAACCATTTTGGCGATCATTTCTCCATCATCCTCCATGATCGTATAGTCCGATGATGCTTGTTGTGCCTTCGATTTCTTGCATGTGCCTCCTGCCTGTGCGACTGGTCTCTTAGTTCACCCTGGTTTCTGTGTGATGGGATTTGGGGTGGTTTCCTGTGCTCCCTCATCCTATTTCTGCTATCCGTTGGTCGGCTGTGTAATCTATTTCTTCCCTTTCTGGGTCCCTGTTTGCTTTGATCCTTCGTCTTCCTGAGTCAGCTTGCTTTGGACCGTCCTTGGTTTCTTGGGCACTGGGATTTTTAGAGGCTGCGTTTCTGCCTGCGTTGCCTCTCCTTCTGTTTTTCTTTCCGGTACTTCCTGGGTGATGGTTGGGATCCTCCATACATCAAGCCATTTGCTGATGACCATTTCGATATCACCCTTTGTGACGTAGTAGCGCATTGGTAGCCACTGTCTATCTGGATCCTGCCTTGGTTGTATCCACATGGTTTGTCGTGTAGCCCGGAAGTTGGCGATGTTCGCATATCACGCGATAGCCTCTGGTGTTATTCTCCATGATCGGCTGATAGCTTCTTGTATGTCCCATAGGTATGCTTCTAATATGATTCCATTCTCCCTCTTATGCTTGGCCTATGGCCCGGATCTCAGTAATAGATATCTCGCTCCCGCTGGCTGCGGTCTAGTACAAAAAATTACATACCCTGGTTCTCGCCATCCCATGAAGTCTATTAGCGTGATCAACCATAAGTAATGGAACTTTGTGCCTAGGTCCTGCGCATCCTTGTAGTCCTCTTGAAACAAGTTCAATAGATATGGCACCCAACTCATAGAGGTGCCTTCTGCGCACTAAGATGCAACTGCAATGACTCCTGTTGGTACTTCATCTTTGCGGTACTTTCTTAGCAATTTGCATGCTAATATATTTGCACCCAATTGTGTAGTTGTGTTGTTGATTCATTTGATTTAACGCCTCTTGTTCCCTTGGCGGTGCCATATTTCTTCTTCATTTCCTCTGCCAATGCTTTCTCCTTGGATTTATCGTCCAGAATCAATGTGGGTTCCATACCCCGGATTGGTAGTCCCGTTATCTGTGCAATAAGCTCAATAGTTATGGGGACGGGTTTGTCCAGCCATATATCCCCTCCATGTGTGACTGCTAACAACTGCTTGACGCATGCTGTCACATACTGGCCTCTGCCAAAATGTGGTATCTTCAACAACCCTAAGATTCTTGTTCTGTCCAGTCCAGCTGCCCACTGGTGTGGTTGGCTGATCATTTCTCCAAGTTGGTTTACGGTTATGGTCTGCATAAAGACACTCTGCACAAGTTTCGAGAACTTGGTTTCGTCTGATACATCATGGTCGGAAAACTTGAGATTCCCGACGTGACCTAGTAGCTGTGGTTCTACCTGTATTCCATTTGGTATGCATGGTAGAGCAATTTCTACTGCAGGTTTCTTGCAAGGTGAGCTTGGTATCTGAACTCTGTCTTCCGGCTACGGTGGCTGGTTAGAATTTCCAGCAACTTCTGGTTGCTCCCCTGTAAGCCATTCTGGCCAATCTGAGGCATTTCCAATGGTCTTCTCTGCTGGTTGACCTAAGCTAGGTGTTTGCGACTCATCTGGTTGCACCACTGCTTCCAGATTCTATGTCGTTCCGTTAACTTCCATGACTGCTTCAAAGCTTTCTGATTTTACTTCCTGTTGGGTTTTCACTTCCTTATTTTGAGGCTCCTGCATCACTGCTGGCGTATCCTCTTTCATGGCCTCTACTTGTGGTTGCTGAATCTCTTCCACAACCGATGTAGAGTTTACCAGTATCGTCTCTGGAGATGGAATTTCGTCGATATCGACGAGCTCCAACTGCTGCTGTTCATTTTCTTCCAGCAGTCCTCGTGACCTAGTTTGAACCCTGGTCGGTCTGGCTATCTGGCCTAGTTCTGCTGGCTTTGGTGGTGCCATAGTGGTGACTGTCGAACATATGTTGAGTTCAAATGACTCCAGTGAGCTCTGTGGTCTCGCTCTGTTCGTTCTGGCTGCTATTTCTCTCTCTCTGTCATCCTTTCGTGAATAGACTAGTTGCTCCCATGCTCACGTGTTGTATGGGCTTGACATGAAGATTGTCGAGGACGCTTCCTACATTATTCATTTAATGCACCATAACTGTGGGTTCAATGAATCTGTGGTAGTTTTGTACTTTTCATTACGCTTGTTTTGCCGTCTCTTGTCGTGCTTTAATTTCGCTTCGTGTTGTCCTGTCAGTTTGCTTTCGTCGACTTTTCTTTTCCCACTTGTTTCCTTTTTGATATGACCATTGTCCTTGCCTTTTCTGAATTCATGTTTTGAACGTCATGTGGCCTTTCTATCTTTGGCGTGTTGCGCACTTTTTAGTCTTGTTTCCTTTTTGTTCTCTCTCTCTTTTTTTTTAAAATTTTTTTACTGCGTGGTGGGTGGTCGACTGTCCTTGTACCGCTTCAGTTGGCTCCCATTGATTATTCCTCTGAGGTCTATGCCTGCTAAATCTCTTAACTATACATCTCCTCCATCTATTATAGATTTTACCTTGTATGGTCCTAGCCAATGCTTTCTCAGCTTCCCCTGGTGATGAAACGATTTGTTGTCGTAAAGCTATACTAGATCTTCTTCCTTGAACATTTTCTTCTTGATGTGTCGATCGTGCCAAGATTTGTCTCTTGCTTTCTGTACTTGTTTATGGAATCCTGTTAAGATTTGGTCTTCCTCCATTGACAATAACTGATTCAGTCTTTTCTGTATTGCACCTCGTTCTGTCATTTGTGTGATTGTTGCTACGTGTAAGCTGGGTATTAAAAATTCTAATGGCACTACTGCTTCTTGGCCATAGACTAGTTTGAATGGTGTGTGCCCTGTCAAATTTTTGCATGTAGTTCTATACGCCCATAATACTGTTGGTACTTTGAGGTCCCGGTCATCTCTATTGACGTTACAGATCTTTG
Source organism: Picea engelmannii (assembly GCA_009831015.1). Classification (NCBI taxonomy): domain Eukaryota; kingdom Viridiplantae; phylum Streptophyta; class Pinopsida; order Pinales; family Pinaceae; genus Picea; species Picea engelmannii. The sequence goes on from ML846635.1 coordinate 15,456, forward strand.
TCAGTGCGTTATCTAGAATTTTGTTGAAGGCTTCTACTGTGCCATTTTCCTGTGGATGATACGGTGTTCTTTTCTAATGATGAACTTCAAACTCTTCAAGCATCGCACGAATGGTGCTGTTTATGAAGTGCATGCCTTGGTCGCTCATCAAAACTCTTGGGCACCCAAATCTAGTGATTACTTTTTCAAACAAGAAGTGTGTAGTGGTTTCTGCACTGCAATCTTTTACTGGTGCGGCTTCCGCCCATCTTGTTAGGTATTCCATCATGGTGATAATGTATCTTGCCCCTGTCCTTTTGGCGGGTGGGTTAATTGGTCCCACAAAGTCTATTGCCCATTTATCAAACGCCTGTAATGTTACTTGTGGTCGTAGTGGCATCTTGTCCCTTCTGTTGGGTTTGCCTACCCTTTGAAAAACATCGCATATCTGACAGTACTCTTTCGAGTCTCTATGGATTGTTGGCCACCATAATCCTGCGCGTAGTACCTTCTGTGTGGTAGATTTTCCTATATAATGGCCTCCCGCCATTCCCTTGTGGGCTTCTTCTAAAATTATTGGATGTTCATTCTCTAATACATACCTTCGTAAAATGCTATCTGTGCCCATATTGTATAGATGTCCTGCAATTAGTTGATAGTTGGTTGTGCGGACTACTAGGTTCTTCTTCTGCACGGTGGTATATTCTTGTGGTGCAGTACCTATGCTCAAGTACTGGATAATCTTTGCGAAGTAATCATCAACAATATGTACTGAGAATAACTATGCATCCAGAAAGTTGTCTTCTAAGTTCGTGGGTTCTTCTTCATTTGTGACCCTTGATAGGTGGTCAAGTCCTGCATTCAGTTTTCCTAGTTTAACTATTACTTCAAAGTCAAATTCTTGAAATAACAATAACCATCGATAGATTCTCCCCCCCAACACTGGCTTGTTGACTAGGTATTTTAGGGTTGAGTGATATGTAAACATCTTAAAGTGTTTCCCCAATAGGTAATGCCTGAACTTCTATAGTGCATAGACCATGGCTAGGCCTTCTCTTTTTGTTGTGTTATAATTCTATTCTGAGTATGATAATTTTCTTCTTATGAACGCTATCGGGTGATCCAACTCTCCCGCTCCTGGCTGCACTAAGATAGCTCCAAGTGTTATCGTTGATGCATCTACATGCACATGGAATGTCTTTTCCCAGTCTGGAAATACTAATATCGGTGCAGTAACCATCTTGTCCTTCAGGGTATCCATACCATGTTGACACTCGTTGTTCCATTGATACTTTGTATCCTTCCTTAACAACTTTTCCATTGGTGCTGTGATCTACGCATATCCTTTGATGAATTTCCTGTAGTATCCTGTGTGTCCTAACATTTCTCTTAGCTGGCGGATTGTTTTTGGTGCTGGTAAGTTAACAATGACTGCGATCTTTGTTGGATCCACTAGCAAGTCTTGTTTGCATACTATATGGCCCAATAGTATCCCAAACAGTGTTCCAAATATGCATTTTTTTATATTCAGTGATATTTGGCACTGTTTGCATCGTTCTAACATCAGCTGTAAAACTTCCACATGGTTTTTCAACAGACTGTAAATTATCCAATCATCTAGGTATACTTTGAGAAACTGATGGATGAACTCCTTAAATGTTGCGATGACAACTCTGGAGAATATTGCGGGTGCATTCTTCAGTCCAAACGACATGACTGTGTATTGATAAGATCCCCATTCCGTAGTGAACATGGTCTTGTGTCTATCCTCCTGTGCTATCTTAATCTGATGGTAGCCCGAGAATCCATCGATGAATGAGTAAGTTTCATGTCTCCCCACATTCTCTAACACTTCATGAGTGAATGGTGCAGGGAATGGGTTGTGTAGGCATGCATCATTCAAATTCCTCAAGTCGACGCATATCTTGATCCCTCTTCCTTGTTTCTTGTCGTGTACTACCATCGGGCTTATCCATTTTGATTCCTCAACTGGTTTGATGATGCCGACTTCGAGCATCCTGTCGATCTCATCTTTAAATTTATGTTTATATATGGGGTTCAGTCTGTAGGGTTGTTGTTTAATAGGTCTTGCGTCAGATCTGAGTGGTATTTTCATTTCTCCTAATTCTCCGTCTATACCCTTCATCTCTGTAAATGTTGTGGGAAAAATGTTGCTATATTCGCGCAACAATTCTATGATGCTTTCTATTGTCTTCTCATCCCAGTAATCTCCAATGATGGCCAGTTTGGGTTGCTCAACTGTCCCGATGTTAACTTTCTTTATCTTGATCGATGCGGAAATGACTTCTGATTCTATGGGTGGTCCTTCCACATCTCTTTCGCCTTCGACTTCTTCGATCTGAATATTGCGCAGATCATCTTCATTTGGTGCTACCTCCTATACATGGTAACATGACAACAATTCCTTGACTGTCTGTTTATTCCGTTGTTGTTCTTCTGTAATAAGTTCTATTTTCAGTTCTTTAATGAATATGACTCCTCTGATCTATTTCAAGGTTGCATCTATGTTGGGGTTCTCATGATTGAATGAGAAAGTGACGGTAAAGTTATGTTGCAATGTCGTCCATGTCGTAGTTCCTTTGCACAATTCCTGGTCTGTATACCAGTTCGTTGGTATGCCCTCTAAAGTATGTATGAAATGATGAGGCCATTCCTCTGGTGGTGTCATTTTTCACAACGTTTTACACTCCTCCAAGTGTTCCGCTGGTGTCCCTAGTCCATGTTGTCCCTTGACCAAGTTTTGAGGATCCTTGGTCATGTTTGACCTATTTTTGGGACTTCGACAGGCTGTAAAAGGTGGAGCGCAAGACGAAGTGGAGATCGCGGTATTTCAACCCCTTTTTAGGGCTTTTTGGGTTTTGGGCTTATGTAATGGGTATGGGAATATCGACCCATGGGTTTACCCATGCTTAGGCCTGATTTTGTAATATATAAATAGAAAGCTAGGCGGTGCTAAGTGCTATGGTTCGATCTAGGTGATCAAAGAGTTGTAAGTTGTGCTAAGTGCAAGTAATAGTTGTAAGTTCTTTGTGCATACTGTGTGAGACTTGCAGAGCTAAGTGCGAGTAATTGTAAGAGACCATATGTATACTTTGTGCTATAACCTAAATTGGGGAAGGATGATCTAGCGAGGAGTGTGCAGATCTCTTGTCCTCTGCGAAGTTGATCTTGAGGCTCTGTGCATTGAAAGAAGCTAATAAAGAAGATGAAGAGTTGGTGGACGTATCCCCATGGTGGGGGTGAACCACGTATATCCTATGTTATGAATGTTTTGTGCTTTATGGTTGCTGTCTTGTTTATATGATTAAATGCTTAGTGCATTGTTAGATAATGAATGAATCTAATATGGTAGCTTAGTGCTGAATAATGTGAATAAATGCTAGATATGATCTATGTTAGTATGCTTAGAGCTTGACTCTATTGAATCTATGGGAATGTTGCACTGATTTATTATTAGGGTTTAACTGCACTGTAAACTAAAACTGGGTATTGATGAACTATAACTGTTGAGTGCTCTGTTAAGGTGTTAAAGTCACAGGTCTGTGTCCCAGCTAAGGTTGTAGAAATTGGAGTCCTGAAACCACCCCTGCTTCTACCTCGGGTGAGACCTCATCTTCTTCGCAGGTGTTTCCGAAAGGGCTGGTAGTTAGGGTTTTGTTGGTGTGCTGTTGTAGCATTGAACCCTGGGTCTGTCCCTGTGCCAACAAATGGTTCTGTTGTCGAGACATGAAACTGTGATTGTTGGGAACTGAGGAAAAATGAGCTTTGTGTGAAGATCTGACCTGAAACTGTGAAATCTCTGTGCGTCGATCTGTTGCCCTAGTGCATAGTATTCTACTTGATTTGTGAAGCTCTATGCTAAGAAAAGAAGTCCGATCTAAGGGAAAGAGGTAAGATCCGAAATCTTTTCACTTTATTAAAGGTAGGATAAGTGGAAATTTTTGTTCCAAAAGTATGGATCTAGGTATGTTTTATAAATTTTATCCTATCTTGAAGAGTAGGGTACAACTAGATGAAAGAAGATTTGATATGAGTAGATCTGATAAGAATAGTGAAAGATATGTTATACCTATGCATAGAAAGAATGTTTGGACTAACCAATGGGTGCAGGATCCTAGAAAGAATTTTTTGCAGGTTAGCTACTATGATCCTAGTGCGCAGTACAAGAAAGGATGGGGATCATTTAAAATAAAACGAGGATTAACCCTTTGTTACAGTTGAAAAAGACCAGGACATATGGCTAAGGAATATCCTTGTAGAAGATCTAGTTGTCTTTGTTGTAAATCTATGGACCATGAAGTTTTAGATTGCCCTAGAATGATTTCTAAGCTTGAAAAAATGAATATGAAACAAGAAGACCATGAGAAAGGTCAAGCAACTAAGACCATGGTAGAACCCCAGAAAGAATCAAAGACTGTATTGCTTCAAATGAAAGAAACCCTGAATGATCACAAAAATGTCAACTTATCAGAGATCTTCAAAGAAAAAGAGTGCATAGAAGCAAGAATAGGAGACTTCGACATTTACTGTGTTCTGGATGAAGAAACACAGGTGAATATTATGACAGAAAGAACTTGGGAAACTTTAGGAAAGCCTACTATGATTCCTTCATTGGGAGGAATAGGATTATTTAGAGGAAAGTTGATAAACCTATGTGGAAAGTTCACCCAAATATCTATGAGTGCCCATGGAACTTTGACAGAAGAAGAATTTGAAGTTGTTAAATTTATTGAGAACAACGCCTCATTTGCTATTTTACTAGGAAAACCTTGGATTGAAAGGGATCAGGCCAGAAGGAAAGAAGAAGTCTTAGAGCAGAAGAAGCAAGAGTTGAAAGATTTCATGACTAGGAGCATCGCACACTTGATTGAAGAACATGAGAACAGATTGAAGCTATTTAAAACTAGTGAATTGGATGTTGAAATTACAAGAACACACGAAGACTCACAGAAGACTGAAGAACCTACCCCAGATAGATAAGAAGTATTTCCCTTGAATCCTAGGAAAGAATATCAACAACGCGAAGTTACTATGACAAAAGAAGATAAGAATCAGAATGGAAAGAGGAATACCGAGACAAAGCTCATTGGGAGAAAGGCTAGAAATCTCCGTAAGAAGAGAGCCAAGATAAAAAAATTACAGAAGGTTCTATAGGGAACTTCGCGGAGGGAAAATTTGCAAAACTGGAACTTCGTCGGGATATCAGAGCAACGTCACATGGCACTTCTCCATGGTGAAGTAATATAGCCGATGGGAACAGTATAACCATTGGACCGACACCTCGAACGGGTAGAACCACATTTATGGTCAGAAAGCTCACCATTAGACTGTTTAGACTGCACCATAACGAACCGAACTCAATTAATGAAGGCTTCTTGCCCATTGGAGAGATTCGTTGCCTAGTTATCTACTTATTCCGTCGAGCCTTGCACCGAGAAATTTTTTTCCAACCATGAATATCTAAGCCCACAGATTAGTTGATTTCGCACAATGATCATCGCGCTACCACCATCCATCCTGTTGCATTGAGTAGTTATTCTTCAAATCTGAGATATTCAACTACGAGTGTGTCTGTCCGAACAACTTAGCACAGTCGAAGAGTCTATGAAGGAGGTACTCATTGACCTCATGACTGAAAGATTAATGTATGAAAGGGTAATGTTTGTGGGTGTAAAAGCATCATCGACGAGAGGAGTGCAAGCCTCCTCGTTGACTGCTCGTGGATCCAGCCCATCCCAACAAACAACGGAAAAGAGAACCAAGCACATAGATGACCTAGAAAATGCAAAACTAATTCTGACCATATTACTCAACTACATCCCGCCTCTCACCGACGTGGTGAATCGTGATAGTGTGATGAGAGATTTTGAGTACACCATGGTTACTACATACCTCCCGAAGGGGATACACATAGTTAGAGCATAGTAGGACAAGATATTCACGTTGAAGTTCAATGACTTCAACTTAGGAGACCGCAAGAACCATAGTATGCATGCCCCTTATAAATACTTGACCAGAATGAAGGGAAAGTACTCAAAAATAATCCCCCAACCGTGAACGATGAACCTCGCGCAATCCACCCTGTTGAATGTAATGAAAATCCCACACTTTGGAAGGCACCAGGAAGTTAACGCCTGTGTCAAGCTCCTACTTTCATGTTACCATGGCGGCTACTTATAGCTAGACCGCCATATCACAGTCGATCCGATGTTGATCCATAGGATTACCAGATTGAGTATGCAAGGACCCAACCCACAGGACTTCTATCCAGGGAAAGCCACAGATCGTGCGTTAGCACAGAAGATCAAGGATACATATGACAATGTTGAGAAGGGGACGCGAGGCTACAAGGTAGCTTCCATCCAGAATGGCATAGTGCGCCTAGCATGCCAATTAATTGCAGGAAATATAGTAAGGAAGAATAGACCCACGCAGGTCACAGGATTTTTCGTTGACCTCACATGGAAATGTGTGGAAGGCCTACAGATGAACTGGGTGAAGGACCTAGTTAATCAGCTGGAATTAGACTACCACGAAGCATAGGATCAGGGCTACAAGTTCCACTTTAGCTGGCTCCTAATCCTCATCACATTTTTTGCTTGGGAGACATCGGAAGGTGTGACCTTCCCGGACATTGAGCCATTCGAGCCGCTTGCTATGAAGTTCACCACGCTTTGGTACTCGAGCGATATGGGAAAACAGTGGAAGTCAAACTTAGTCTTCTAGACATATTATCTCCAGCTGAAGAGGGTTATCGAAGATGAAACTTGCATGACGTCGAACACCCTACAACGGTTTTGACCCCTCATGAAGTTTCACAGAGATCGACACTTCATCTATATTATTGTGCGAGCAGATGAACATAAGGAGGAGCTTCAGTCTCACTACAAGCTCACAGAAGAGGACCTCGAGGAGATAACTAAGGACTAGTTAGAAGACCTCCTTATCCTCGTTGACCCTGCAGAGATGTCTGACCCCGAACTAGACAGCCCGGAGGCCGCTCACAGAGAACATTACACACTCGGAACCAGCAGAAGGAAGAAGATCGAAGAAGTCCAAGACTTAAGCAACGCATCCAAAAAAATTTCTTCAGTATCACCTGGCCGAGGGGGTGATGATGAAGTAGAAGAGATAAATGGCAAAGAAGATGAGAAGAAGCAAGGCGAAGTAACACCGCCTAGAGATGAGGCTGATCCCTTGAAGAAGAGGAAGGTTTCTCCCCCAAAACTCTCTTCCCGGAAGATATCCAGAGCCACTTGACTAAGATGTAGATTGTGTTCACTGTCGATGATTTTGACTTCATCATCACAGCTGTAAATGACGCCTCACAGGAAATCTTGGAGAAACAAGAAGCCAAGCAGGAGGGGATGTACGACGGAATCGAGGTCAAAATCCAAGGGGTACAGCAGGCCCTTCAGTCCATTCGCACAGTGTCCACTGCGCCCCTGCCATCGAGAGAACCAGAGTTGGGAGATGAGCTAGCCTAACTCCGCCAACTAGTTGATGCGACTGAAGCTCGCCTTCATCGCGCACAAGAAGAAACAGAACAAGTCTCCCAGACCTTGAAGCAAGTGCAAGAAGTACTCGTAGAACAAAGCCGAGTTGCAGAGTAGGAGAAGGTTTCTCTCCAGACAAAGTTTGAAGAGGAGAAATCACAGATTCGACAAGAAAAAGAACAATTGCTCGCAAAGCAACTTGAAGTGAAAGAAGCAGTCAACAGATCAATTCGCTATGTGACAGGCTTAGAACCAAAGGCAGAAGATCAAGTTGCGCATCAAGTAGAGCAGCTCAGGGAAGCTAACCAACAACTACAACAAAGAATAGTAGACTTAGAGCTCTGCACAGTGCCCAACACTCCGCAAGATGTAAGGGATCAAAGAGAAGCAACTGCCCGGAGTGCAGTTGAGAGAATAAAGGTCCTTGCCATGGAATGTAAGCAACTAAGTGATCGTAGTGTCCAGACTTATAAGCGACTCACTGAGAATCCAAACTGAAGGCACTGGAGTCACAGCTCCAGGAGGCGAAGTAGCAAGAAAAAACAATACAGGCACAGTTGAAGTCCTTGTCAGCTGTTGAAAGGATGAAGTGATCCCAAGAGCAGCGCACTGCTCAACAACAGGTTCACACCATTCAGAGAAAAGTCATGGAAGTGACTTAGAGGCTCCAACTTATATAGGATGAGGCTTGCCAATTATTCACAGAGATCGAAGGCCAAGGAGCAGAACTGGAGCAAGTCATCACTGTAGTTGGACAATGCCTAGAGGGACCTGTCAATGAAGAAGTCATCCAAGAGTTCACTAAACATGAGGTCGTGGCACAACAACAAGTCAAAGTAGCTCGAGCCAGGCTCGAGGCTTTTGAAGTAGAGCTACCCAGATCAAAGTGACTCGAGATGAGTCATAGGTGAGTGTTGGGGGCCTGTTGGCCCTTGAGCAAGTTTTGAGGATCCTTGGTCATGTTTGACCTATTTTTGGGACTTCGATAGGTTGTCGAAGGCGGAGTGCAAGACGAAGCAGAGATCATGGGATTTCAGCCCCTTTTTAGGGATTTTTTGGTTTTGGGCTTATGTAACAGGTATGAGAATATCGGCCCATGGGTTTACCCATTCTTAGGCCTGATTTTGTAATATATTAATAGAAAGCTAGGTGATGTAAGTAGGCGGTGCTAAGTGCTAGGGTTCGATCTAAGTGATCAAAGAGTTGTAAGTCATGCTAAGTGCAAGTAATATTTGTAAGTGCTTTGTGCATACTGTGTGAGACTTGCATAGATAAGTGTGAGTAATTGTAAGAGACTATATGTAGACTTTGTGCTGTAACCTAAATTGGGGAAGGAGGATCTAGCGAGGAGTGTGCAGATCTCCTGTCCTTTGCGAAGTTGATCTTGAGGCTCTATGCATTGAAATAAGCTAATAAAGAAGACGAAGATTTGGTGGACGTAGCCCTAGGGTGGGGGTGAACCACGTATATCCTGTGTTATGAATGTTTTGTGCTTTATGGTTGCTCTCCTGTTTATATGATTAAATTCTTAGTGCATTTTTAGATAATGAATGAATCTAATATGGTATCTTAGTGCTGAATAATGTGAATAAATGATAGATAGATCTATGTTAGTATGCTTAGAGCTTGACTCTATTGAATCTATGGGAATGTTGCACTGATTCATTATTAGGGTTTAACTGCACTGTAAACTAAAACTGGGTATTGATGAACTATAACTGATGAGTTCTTTGTTAAGGTGTTACATTCACAGGTCTGTGTCCCAGCTAAGGTTGCAGACACTAGAGTCCTGCAACCATCCCTGCCTCTACCTTGAGTGAGACGTCATATACTTCACAGGTGTTGCCAAAAGGGACGATAGTTAGGGTTTTGTTGGTACGTTGTTGTAGCATTGAACCTCGGGTCTGCCCCTGTGCCAACAATCCTTCATATCTCTGCTGTTTTTTATCTTTCTGTTCTGCACCAAACCTTATGCGTAGTAAGTTCTTACATTGATACTAGTCTGTGATGGTTTCTTTATATGGGCCCCACCATCTTGCGGGTGTGGCCTTGAATGCTAAGTCAAGTGCTAACAGTATTTGATTCTCTAATACTTCATCTTAATATTGTGTCAAGAATGTTTCCAAATCATTTAGTCTGTGGAAACTAGGTGGTTCTCTGATGTCTATGCCTACCCACCTTACTGCACGGTCTATTCTTGCACATGTTCTCGTGGATACTTCGTGTAGTCTCTACTGCCAATTTTCTAACCCGGTGTCTGAGTCTGTTGTGCATGAAGTAATGCTCCGCCAACTGAATACCTTGTCTGCAGTTGGGTTTACGTAATTCTCATCATGCACAGTTGTTCTTTACAACTGGACGATCTCCTCTAAGTCTAGGCAAGTGGGTTCTACGAACCTCTCCCCTTCTGATGGGTCTAGTGGTGCTATGACCCTGTATTCTCCGGACTCAAATGTCATTTTCCTGGTTTTCAAATTGATTATGGCCTGGTTGTCAAATGCCCAATCCAGACCAAGCAATGTCGGGTAAGGTGTTATGTCATCTACTATTTCGATGACTTCAAAGTTTGCTTTAGTGCGTACTCCATCCAGATCTACTGTCACTCCTTTCAGTCTACCTATTGGTAGGACTCTATGTTGATTTGCTAGTTTTAATTGAATGGTTGAGTATCCTAGTGTTGGTTCTCCCATGCATTGCCATGCTGTCTTTGGTAGCACATTCACTTCGGATCCTAGATCTAGTATAATATCTCCCATATTGAAATCCCCAATATTAGCATTTAGTCTAAATTCCCTACTTATTCTTCTTCTTGTGTGTAGGTGATTGACGGTTTTTGGTTCTACCTTCTCTTCCGTCTCGCTGCTACATTTCTCTAGTATATTTTGCAATATTTTCACAAATGAAGGATCATTTAACATGTTTACGCATGATTGCAAAAATCCTTTGATTGTACTTACTTGTCCCTTGGGTTGCATTCCATTGGTATGGTCCAATGATGGCGGCATCTCATATTTTGGGGATTCCTTGCTTTTTTTTGCAGTCGACGCTATGTTCTCCTTCTAAAATTCTTGTTGGGCTTCTTTAAAGATCTCCTTTTCCTTTTGCATGTCCAACTACTTCTTGGGGTCAGTGTTCTTCTTTACCCATTGGTTCTGCACTGATTCTTGTCGAACTGTGTCATTTCCTATTTTTGTTCCTCCACGAGTGACTATATTGATGTTCTGTCCGTCATCCCTTGCTTCAGATGAGATCCACTGAACATTCTGATTTTTTTGGTTCCTCTTTTTCTGAATATTTACTATTAATGTCGGACATTCCTCTGTATCGTGGTCTAACACGCGACAATACATACAAGTTGTTGGTGGGAGTGGACATTCCCATGCATACTTTCCTAGTTGCCGAAAATTGTGACATGTGACTGGTCCTCTACCGCATCTGAAACCTCCTCTAGTTCGTCCTCCTCCTCTGTAGCCTACTCGATCACCTCTCGGCACGTTATATTGTGGTGCCTGATTGTACTGCGCTGTATTGTATTGGGGTTGTGCCGAGTTGTACTGAGGCTGCATGTTATTGTAGGTTTGCTGCGCAGTGTTGTATGGGGCTGGGGCTTGATTGAACTGAGGCACTGCTTGCCCAGTCATCATTTCGGCCTGTACCCAGTATGCGTATGATGTTCTTTCCCGCAACAGCTCCATAGTTCTGCAATGTTTGTCATCGTGGCCCACTGACTTACAAAAGGTGCAATATGAATTCTTTGGAATTGTCTGGTATTTTTGCATCATCGTGTAGTGATAAGGGTTGTGACCCGATTTCTTGCATATTTCGCACCATAATCCTCCTTGTGGTAATGGGTTTGGCATACCTGTCGCCATATACTACGTGAATGTTGGGCATTCATTCTTGTGGTGTCCTTCCGTCCTGCATGTGGTGCACCAAACAACTTCTCGTTTGTCCTTTTTATTATTCTGGTTTAGCTGAAATGTTAAATTCTTCAAATCCTCCTTCAGCTCTTCGATAGATGGGTCCATCTGCTGGTACTGGTTCTCTTCCAGTTGCAAGGCTGCCTGCAGATCCTATGCCTGCGTCTGAAACTTCTTTTGTCATAGAGTATATTTTAAGTGTGGGAGTAGTGAGTTGACAAACAAGTGTCGATGCTGCATATCGATCATAAGGTATTTTAACTTTCCTTTTAGTCACTTGAATCTCTGATCAATCCCCCATACAGTTTCTCCTGGTTTCTGTCTTATTTCAATCATTTCGTTCATGTACTGATCCTCTGAGCTCGGCTTATGGAACTCATTTATCAATAATTTCTTAATGTTGGCTAGTGTCCTTGTCATCCCAGGGGAACTGTTTGTGTCTAGGCTCATGTACCAGTCTAGTGCGTGGTCTCTTAGCGTAATCGCTAGCTGCGCGAGTTTGGTATCTTCATCGGTGATCTGCTTTGCTTCCCAAATCTTTGCACAAATGAAAAAATGCTTCTTAGGGTCTTCTGTTGCTTCTCCTCGAAACTTTGGTAATCTGATAGTGGGATCGTGTCCTGCCATTTTGAATACTGAACTAGTACCTCCTCTGCGCGGTGTAGATACTTGACTAGGGTTGCCTGAACTGGCTCTTCCAGTTGTTTCTCCTTGTGTAGATGTACTTCTTACTGTCGGACTTCCTCCAAACTTTGGTTGTCTAAACGATGGTGTTCTCTTTGGTGTATTAGTCGCACATGGGTTTATGGGTTTGTTGGCAGCGACACATGTATTTGATTTTTTAAACATGATCAAAAGACATTATGTTTCTATAGCTGGCATCACCTTGCCTATAAACACTTTTACAAGTTTATTATGACTGATTGGGTTAAAGCCTATTTCACTATTTTCTATTATTTTGATTTTTGATTCTTCTATGTTTAATTCATGACTGCAAGCATGAATTAAACTTAGAATTTGGCT
>ML846635.1:34800-46328 GCA_009831015.1 Picea engelmannii
TCTCATCAAGGGAATCATATCAATCAATTACTTGACATCAACCAATGACATCAATCAAACCAAACCATTTAAATCAATGACATATGATCCAACAATCTCCCAAGTAATCAAACCATTGGCATCAATGACAACATGATCCAACAGTGTCCTTATCTCACCCTGTTGGCATAATGCATTAACAAGTCATTCATTACAGGTATAGGGATTTGACTCTATATGTCTGGATCTCATTACCAGGAATGGCAAAGCATTACTATCAAACCCTCGTTATTTACCCCCACTATGTGCTATGATAACATACAGGTTTTGTTATGGCCATTTCGTCGCTATCCATTCGGGTTTATTCCTATCACTCCCACCATTCAAACCTAAAACTGTTTTAATTCATCCCTATTGCATTCTGGTTACATTTTTCGTGGAAACTGTGATGCGAATCCAACCAAATGACTCTGAGTTTCTTTTTTAAGAAAATCCGTAATTGCATGCCAGAGACGCATTTTTGCGGGAGAATTTATGAGAAAATAGTTACGAATTAGTCCAAACCCTTTAAAACCCATTTCGAAAATGGGGCCATTTACCTTTATTGTTGGTAGATTCTTCAGAAATGAATCCATTTCAGAGGTATGTTTCATTTTTTGGACAACATTTTCTTAGAAAATTTGTTTTGTCTGAGTTTTCTTTTTCCCCTTTCCTCTCTGTGGGTGTGAAGATATGAAACAAACGACTAAATTCTATCATAGACAAAAGATAGACCCTGCTATCAAAGACCTGTGTGTTAATCCACACGATTACTATCTCCTCGCTGAACCAAACTTCATTCATTTGCAAACCCCCATGGTTAAGGAACCACAATGCATTTTTCACCCAGAATAACGTTGGAACATGCAATAGGATGTGCAGAAAGGAAGGTTCTCTCCTACTCTTGTTTCTGAGGATAATCAGGGTCATATTAACAAACATACTGTCAAGAAATTAAAAAAAAAAAATGAGAAACAGAGTAACTTAGATTCGATCTTTATAAACGATAAAACTAAGAAGCCTAATAATATGATCATTAGAAAACTAAACAAATTCCACCATCATAAATTCAAATTTGTCAAATTACTAAAATAGTTAATAGTTGTTTATTTTTGGATTTGATTCTGTTTGAAAAAAATAAAATAAATAGATTTTTATGGTTGATTTTTACTATTTTAGACTAGCTACAAAAACCTGTAGCTTATCTTTTCTAAAAATCAGTTTGAATTACTATCTAAAATTAGGTCTCTTTTAAATAAAAAATTAGAAATTAGTTATTATAAATTGTCTAACTTCTTGTTTGGTTTTTCAGTAAATAGTGGATCTTGTTGCTGATCATATGGAGACCACATGTTCGATTATGCATTCAAATGATTAATATTCCCTTTTCTGTTTATTTTGTAAAAACGTTTATTAATTTTTGAAGAATCAACTCTGTTATGAGTGGTTGTTAGCCCTCTATTTTTGTATTATTTTGATCTCATGAAATCCTATCCTATCCTAGGAGATAGGAAGATGGGATTTCAAAACACTTTAAATATTCTTCATTTTGTAAGTGAAAGGGGATCTTGGCCTGGAACAAATGATGGACACATGATTTTCAGAACTTAATGGAACAACTTATAGTAGTTTGGCTTTAGACCAATGTGAATGCTGTCTCATTTATGTTTTGTTTCTCTTATTTTGGAATATTAATGTGTTGTATAGATTTAGCCTCAATGACATATTATGTTCCATTGTAATCATGTTTTAAATGTTGTTCATGATTTGTTGTTCCATATGTTATGACTGTGATCATCATATCAATTTTAATATCAGGATTTTACTTTGATGTTTGATTGATAGGTAAAAATGAATGCTTTACATAAATATTTCTCTGACTGTAATTGTTCGTAGTCATAAGATCATTGGATCATATGTGTCCACTATGTTTTTCTTAAATATGATACACACCTTGAATTTATTCAGGAAAACTTTAGTATAAGCCTACTGCAGATTTCTTTCACAGGCGGGGCAGCTGGATGCTTTCGATCATACGGAGGCATAGACACATTAACAAACTAATAACAGGTTAGCTTCACCTGCTTCTAATTTTGTTGTTGTTTTATTTACTAGTGAAATAGGACAGTCTTTGATTGGCTTTTGACCATCATTCTATCTTATTTCTAATCATGTTTTAGTTATAATTCTTAGATAGATGATTATAAAACAGAAAATGCAAAGTATATGTGTTTTCTTTATCTTCTTTTGAGAATGAATATAAAACATCGATTTTGCAAGGCTTTCACTTAAACTTGCAACCTGTAATTATTCTTCTCATTTTCATATTTAACTTTCTGCTCAATATATTTGTAAATAATTAGATTAAAGTATATATAATAGTTTTTAACATTAGTTAGTTTATTTATTTTCTTTGTTTTAGGATTTTCATTGGCTAATGGAGCCATTAAACCAGTCAGAATAGGTTACACCAAACGGCTTGGGTTAAATAGACAAGCCCAGGCCAGATCTATTCTTCTAGTTGGAGGCATGTCAAATTTTCCTGTCAACAGGGTTCCACAGACATTAATATGGATAGGATGGCTGCCTTCAGCTCTCATTCTTGGGCCTCTCATCTTCCTCTCGTATGTTGCGTGTAGGATTTCCTCAATCTGCTCCACAACCCAGAGATCCTCTACCTCTTCCTCATCACTAGCCAAGCCCTCCCTCGCGACTACAACTCTCTTCTTGGTATTCACCTTATATTGGTAGGGTACTCCGCTACGCATTGTTTCTGATGATGCCAAGATCCACTTGATCTGGTTGTCATCCATTAGGATCGGGTCCAAGGGTTCCTCCTCCTTCTTGCCTTTACCCTTACCTCCTTCCATTTATCCTTTATCTGTCAGTGCTTCTCCCCTTCCCCCATGCACGCAGGGAAGTCTAGCTATTTGATTCCATTGTCATTACACCTTTGTTATATAGAAGTATCTTAGTAGAATTATATAGTGATCAAATGTACCTTCCTCAGGGTCCACATAGAAATTCTTTCTCTGCTGCACTGTATGACTTCGCTGTGTCGACTGCAAACTATGTGATGAAGCCTGCCATAATACTGTCAAGCCAAAAGTCTACTGCACGGGTGAATTTGTTGTTCACCTGCTGTAACTGCTCAATCTATACTGGGGTCCATTCTAGTTGTCGAATCCGATTCGTTGCGTGGTTATCCTTCAACCTTAGTATCCACTCCTGTAGTAGATGCGGAAAATCATAGAAAAAGACTTCGTGTAAATCAATAAATACGTATTTATCCAGATATTTACGAGGTGTGATTATAGGGTTTCTATTGTCTTTCTGTTCAAACTCTAGCTCTTTGGTTCTCAACCAGCCTTCGATTTCCACTTTCATGGGGTTATAAGGTCTCAACATTCTCTTCTAATGGCTCATTGCTCTCTTGTTTCACTTATTCTTTTCTCGTTCACTCTATCTCATCTACTCAGTCCTCTCTTGTTCCTATTAACACGACAACAAAACCATTTGTTGGTTTTCTACTTGCTTATTCTTCTTTCTTGACCATCTGAGTTATTGACCCAGTGTTCATGTCTTTAGGGTTTCCAACAAAGTCTCTAAAACTATCGACCCTCATGGTAAACCAGAAGGCAACACAGTACACAGAATGCACTGTTTAGTCTCACCCAAGATAGCTTTAAATGGGTGGCTGTAAGACTCAGGGGTTTACAACGTAGTATTGAGTATGAGATAGGGGTTTATTAACCAGAGCCATGTGGTACGAATTGTGAGTGTAATCTACTTATTCTTCACGGGTGCACATTTACATTTCATAGTTTATTTCCCGAACAACATAATCGTATTCCATAACAATGTATTAACTCATTAATCAAGCATAACAATTAACTGCTGAAAGAAAGTAAAGATATACATGCATTCATCACATTACACAGATATTACCATGGTTCACCCCCTCCTAGGCTACGTCCACAAAGATTTGGCTCTTGAATCTTTTATTATGGTAGTTTTGCATCTCCAATGCTGCGCGCTTACAATTCTCCTCAAAATGGGTCAGATCTGTATGAGGTGAACTAGATCGCACCAGGCTCCACAACTTGTGATCTAATCCTCAGATCTACCCTCTCCCCTCTGTTCTTAGTTCAACAACTTACAAAAATGGTACATAACAGTATTTCATAATGCATCAATTCATACATCACTATGATGGGTTATTACAAAATCCAAACTAATACAAAAAACCCTGAACTTCTATAAAAACAATGAACCTAATACAAACAAGACAACCCATATATGATACCTGCGTATCTATATTTATATCTATCGGGCTCTTAAGCCATTTACAACGTATTACCAAAACCATAATCCTACTGACGTTAGGTCTTCCTCCCTATGCACGTGTTTTTCTTCCTCCAACTGTCGCTTTCCTTGTGCACGCTTTCTTGCATGCCCGTGTGTTGTTCTTTCTCCATCTTTTACTTCAGTTTCTTCAATCTTTCTTTCCCATGATCGTCCTTCTTTCCACTTGGGTCTGGTGCCAACATACACCATTCATGTTTCTTGCGTATTTGTTCCTTTCATTGATTTTGCAATTAATTGCCTTATGTCCAAAATTTTTGCAAGTATAACAATGACCAAGAAAGAAATTTTGATACCTTGGAGTAAGTGGCCTTCTTTGTGATGTAGTCCATCTGGGTTCATGATCTATTCTTCTATATTTTCCTTCATATTGATTGAAGCTTCTTTGATTCCTGAAGGTAGGAGGTCTTCTTGGATATTCATCTCTTTTGTAATCATTCCTTCTTTCTGGTATCCTGGTCCACTTCTCATCGATTGTCTGTGTAGCTCTTTCTTCAACCTTCTTGTTGGTATTTTCATCTTCCTTGTATGAATTTTCACCCATGCATCCAAGATGTATTAAGTATTTTGGCACTTGAGAGTTTCTTAAGCTCTTCCTCAATTGGACAACTTCTTGTTCACGTTTCTCACAGTCTTCTTCTTTCTTCATCCTTTGGACATTCCTTACTTCTCCTATTCTTCTTTCTTCTTCGAGTAGAGTTTTCAAGGAAATGTTTTCTTCTCTTAGTTTCTCAAAGTCTTCTAATTGTTTCTTTAAGCTTACAACTGTCTTTTCACAACTACCCAATTCACTTCTTAGTTTTCTATGCGTGTCTTTGAGCTTGCTATTTTCAATCTCAACATGCTTCAATTTTTTAAGATTCTCATCTTCTTGTTGAATAATTTTTGCATCATGATTTTCTTCTTCTTCATTGGAATTTTCTTCTTAAGTGTCATTTCTTACAATCCTTGGATGAGGACATTCAAATTCAACATGTCCTACTCCTTCACAATTAAAGGAAAAGAACTGACATCTATTTGCTTCTTTGAAATCTGAGATGTTGTAATTTGTTTCAACTTCTTCTTCTTCTACTACTTCTTCCCTTGCATAAAGGTCTTGTAGCTTGTCCAAAATCTATTTTAATGATGCACATGATCCCACCTTGGATTTCACTGAATTTGTCAATCCATCTAGGATGATATCTATTGCCAATTTGTTGTTCCTTTTTGCTTCCTTCTGAGCTACAGTCTTTGGTTTCTTCAAAGCATTGTATCCTGAAACAATTGAGAACCAAACATCTGCCCCAAGAGATTTCAAGTAAGTTTCCATTATATTACTCCAGTTTTCAAAATTGCTTCCATCAAATGGTGGAATCCCATTTGGAATTTTGTCTTCCATTTCTTCTTAGTATCTTCCTTCCAGTGGTTAAAACTGTACTGAAGGTAACCTGCTCTGATACCAATTGTTGATACTGAGATGGGGGTGAATCAATATCAAGTACAATTTAAAGCCTTTTTTTCAATTTATAATTAAACCATTCAATTATATCCAATGAGCAATGAACAATAGTATAAGAGTTACACCAATACACCATGCACAATATATGATAAATAATTAATAGTTATTGTTCAAGGGAAGTAATGAATTCCAAAGGTAGCTACAAAATCCAAGTGTAAAGGGAGGGATAAACCTCCAAGAGGAAGATACAATCCTCCAATATAAAGAGAGGTTTGAAATCTCCATACTTGCCCCTTCCTTCCACCCAAAAATATATTAGAGATAATAAAACTTTACATTAAATCATCACCATCAACCAACCATCACATAGAACCTGATAATGCTTCCTGAGACTTCTTCAATTTATGCAATTCTTAAATTATTGGAATACTATGATCCTATAGATAATATTACTCAATGTATTCTATGAAACTTCTCCAATTTTCACTCCTTGAATCCTCCCAAAAAAGAAGTTATAGAGAGAATGGTAGACCTTGTTCAATTCTGGTTTATTCAGGAGAGAAAACTTGTATAGAATGCCCCACGCTCAATATTTAACATCAGATTTTGAAACTCGAACACAAGAAACTACAGTCCGTAATGTTTCCAATGAAATTGGTCCCACTTCATTTGGATTCGCTATGAGGCAGTTATGACTGTTTTACTCGGAACACCTATTTATGACTAGCTTCAGGGCTGGTAAAAATCACTATCTTCCACATAGTGTATCTCCATAATTATAGCAAATCAAGAGCTGAAACTTTTACCATGGGTACCTTTATATGTCTTCTCAATACCATAGCAATTTCACCATCTGAATCATTGTAGAAAAAAAATTATAGTGAAAATGGTAAGATGACCTGTAAATAACATACCTTAGAACACATCACCAAAAGACTTCATCCTCCGTTGAAATCCGACTTTCTTTTCTTCTGATTTCCTCTGAAATTTGAATTGCGTATCAAATGAATGTATAATGATATTTATTTGTACCATTTATGTAACTTCCTTTTAACATTAGGGCTGACCTGACACTTTCTTATTTTGTAATTCTTTTCTTTAATTATCTTCAGGGCCTACATGTACTTCCTTCTTCAATTCACTTTGTCATCTTCAAAAATTCATTTCTCCTCAACCATGAGGACCCACGTGATGTTCCACCTACCACTGGAAACAACATGATGTATACTATCCATCCATGGGTTTTGTTTCTGCATGTACATTGTCCTTCATGTCCAAATACCTTCATCAATCATGCGGTCCAAAACCAATGACTAGGGTTGACATCGATGACAACAACCAATATTCCAACACTTATGTCAATGTAATGTTGTCTGAGTCTGATCATATTCTTTCTCTTGTCCAAGGGAATTTTTACCTAGCCTGAGTCGGCCTTTCTACAATTTGTATTTTGACCTCATGCCCGTCCATCCCAAAAGTCCAATCAAGTCCTTGATAGAAATCAATGAAGTTCTTTGCCTGATCATCGAGATCCTCTTGTCTTTCCCCGACGAGCCGTCGAAGACCTTTGGGTAGTGAATCCATACACTCATATTTCACTCCTACCCAAGTTTGAAGATCTTGAATTTGTTTCTCAAGCGATGAAGACCTCATCTACAACCATCAGGCGTCATTGGCTTCTTAAAGATGGATACTATACTTGTATATCTTTGATTTTGAGATGTAGATCTGTTGTGTATTGCTCGTGGCTACACTTTATATAGTTATATGACATGGATCTGTAGTGTATTTGATTGGAAGCCATGATTTATTTCATCCTGAGCATGGGTATGCCCGCCTCAGAGAGAAAATTGTTATTTTGCAGATGGCACCTCCCGAACTCTGGTCCTTGGCTCACTTGCTTCGTACATTGGTGAAGATTTGTAATGTATGTTGGCCATCAGATGCTCTTCTGACCTCACACATTAGGGGGCATTTGTTATAACCCTAAATTGTTCTACATATGCATACATGGCCTTTGGCCCTCTTACTTGCATTTTTTTCCAAGCCATCACTGAGTTGCTCTTCTAAAAAACCCATTTTTTGAAGATGTACATGCCCTGCACCAATATTGTCTGCATACATACACTTGATGCACCACTACAACCCGCGTACGTATGCATGATGCACCACTACAGCCTGCGTATACTTGCAAAAGTTGCAAAAAATAAAAAGTTGCAAGGAATTCGTTGAGATTACGGGCTATTGGGTAGTTTCCCAACTAATCCACTGCCTATAGCCCATCACCCAACCGAATAACCATACTTTTGTCATATAAAAGGAGGTGTTGGGGTCTCATTCCACATCTAGACATAAGAACAATGAAACTCTGCCTGTTTCACATCCCCTCCTTGCCCCAAGCATTTGCAACCTTATTGTGAGAATTGCCTCATAATTCCCCATTTTCCCATTTTTCCTCCATCAGAACCCATTTCATTTCCCAAGAAGAAGGTTGAGAGGAGAAAGATACGCGAAAGGTTCACTTGGAGCTTGGTGAAGAGGATCCCATACCAGGTTCATGGAGCAGTAGACGACACTGTTTGTAAGTAATCATTGTATTATTAATAAAAGAAGTACTTTTCCTGTCCCAAATTATGATGTATGGAATGTTCTCATTTGTTTTATGTTTTTATTCTAACATCTAACCCTAATTATATATATTAATTGCATGCTTGTAGTTTTTTGTTTATCTATCTTTGAATGCAAGTCAACCTTGGGAGGAGGCGTGCAGTCTGTGAAACTTACAAGCGCGAGAGGATCATCACCGAATGCGGAGTAGAGGTACAGTTACCCGATCCTTCTCAATTTGATTTTCTTGTATTGAGTTTTGGGCATGTTTGGGGTAGTTAGAGAAGTAGGAAGTTTTTAAATGATTATTGATCTGCCTGCATTGTAAACCCTGGTGTAGCCATAGGGGGGGTTTTCCCACTAGCAATATCATCTCATCTCAATCCAGAGAGGAACGACACACCCATATCATGGGCACACCCAACTCATGGTCTCTCTCATAGGTCGACTCACTCAGTCTGTGTCCTGTAGGATGTCTCATGAAGCTGTAATCATCAACATTTTGATCATTTATGTAAATACCATATCTATAGTATTTCTATTTATGTGTAAATTTGGATCTCTCTTTTTATCTTTCTAAATAACAATTTTACATTAGGTGTACATATCAAATCTCTCCCTTTCACACATACACACACAAAAGCACACACACACATACTTTATTTATGTTTGTATCTATATTTGACTAGCATATAGTATTACTATTATTAGTTATAAGTATATTTTTTTTAAGTTGGCATGTAAACATTACTCACATGACATATCTAGCATACTTGGTTGTAGATGAACCTCGGTACTGTCAATGTAATTAAACACAAATTGGGTAACATACTCGACTCGACACTTGAAATCTTCATTAATCCAATAAAATTGTATCCCAACACATGAAAAAAGTGAATTTGATACAATAGCAAGAATAAAACAACTATCAATCCATTTAGAATCTAAAGATGGGATATAAATAAGACACCTAATAAAATATGAAACACTTCATTTTTCCTTTGTCCATATTCTTTAAATTATATAATGCACAAAAAATTGGGAAGATAAAGAGAGAGATATAAGTTATCATGGTTGCTAGTCTTTTTCCCACACCAATATATTGAGTTATCCCTATGTGCCATTGTGCCTACGTTGTTTTGGCTTGTGTGTTTGTGACAAAAGTGCTTGCCAAGGTTGCATGACAAATATGAACATCACTGAACTATAACATTATGTGATTATGTTGCAGTGTCAAAACTACACAACTAGAAATATTAGCGCATTTGTAACATGACTGTTACCCCTTTAGTCCAAGAGTAACTAAGGAGATCATGTCTAGAGGCCCGTAGGTAGTAGACATGGAGTACCAAGAGCCATATTGACTAACATAGCCCCTCAGAGTGCCTCCTACTCATTGATGCATCACCACACATCGCCAACAACAAAGCAACGCCCATCACACCAACCTAGCCCCAAAATACATCAGATCTTGCTTCATGAGGTAACAAGTTTGATCTAGTAAGTGCCAGTTTAATAATTGAAGCATTTGAACATGTTGCAAAGAGTCCTTTCTAGATTAGTGAATGTTTGCTTGGAAATTATACCTTTTGCCCGGTTTCACCTTGGTGGTTGTCATCGTGTCTTAGTAAATTGGCTACCCTTGGGGAGAGGGTGCTACTGGGTAATTCTTTGAAGGGTCATCATACCATTTTCATCCATACTTGCTACCTTCCATCATCATTTCCCTTCGTCTCCTCATATTTTGGGTTTTTCGGGTGCATTGACCCAATAAGAGATTGTACCTCATTTCATGGGAAGAAGGGGTTGAAGGCCAAGAGGTGTTGTAGATGGAAAAATATAAAAGCCAATCATTATCCTTCTAGATGCTCACCCTAAGGTCCTGTGAACAATGAAATTCTTCTCTAGAAAATGAAGGACCTACAAAATAAATCACATAAATAATAAATGTCCCTCTTGTCGAGAGGATGCATTGCAATGTCTTTTACTTTACCTTGCACATGGATCTCAATGTATCCTAGCTTCAAGTGGCATTGTGGTACTCTTTACTTTCCCTTGCATATAGTACTCAATCTTCGAACTCTAATAAATTAAATGGAAAAGGGCTTGGAAAAAGGTTGCATTGAAAACGAAGGATGTAGCACACTCTCTACAAAGGCACCCATAAATGAGAAAATATGAACCCTTGTATGTCACAAATTATCCAAACCACCTCATATTCATTACATGATCTAGATGGGTCTTCCTCGGGAAACATCCTTTGACTTGGGGGTTGGTCTACCCAATAGGGCACCTTGACACCCCTCCCATACCTAAACCTTGCAAAACTTATAAGATCTTTGAGCGTTTTTTTAGTTTTAAAAGGGGGGTTTGATACACATGTTCGAGTGGTTTTATTATTGGATATGGATTACTTGGTTTGATTCTTGTAACTTTTGGACCCTTGGAGGGTGTATCTGTTCATCTTTGTAGGACCTTTCCTGGTGGATAGGTGTTCATGAGGAGATGACTTCGTTTGGACCTTCATGAGGGCTTTGGAGCACAAGGATGGATGCTAGACCCCATGTCTGGGGAAATCTTCTGATGATCATTTTCACCTTGAAGAAGGAGGTCATTATCTTTGGAGGCACTCTGGCATGGATAAACGATGAGCTTCACACCATCCCCCACTTGGAAGATTATCCTTTGGAGGCTTAGCGTCATCCACCAAGCCCATGACATCATCTAGGGCTAGGGTTTGATGGCCAACTTGATGGAGTTGATTCTTTGTCAATGGGCATGGAAGTTTGGACATGTTGGCATGATGATTGGCCTTTGGAGGCCTAACGTTGCACTCTTCCAGCCCAATGTTCCACATTTGGAGATCAATGTCACCCAAAAGAGGGATGACGTCACCCTTTTAGGGTTTATTTTGTGCAAAATTTAAATTCTATTTGTTATAAAGGGGAAATTATGAGGTTGACCGTCTTTATGTTTTTAAATTTACTTTTAAAGTGGAAAAATTATGTTGCAAGGTCTCTTATAAATAAGAGACCTTGCCATGGCATTTTGACATAAATCATATTCCTCTCACATAAGAGGAGGACTGAAATTTTCGCCC
>ML846635.1:60099-70263 GCA_009831015.1 Picea engelmannii
GGAAGATCCTTCTAGAAGTGGAAGCTTCTATTAGGTCTTCTTACATCCGCCTTATTCTATTTTATTGAAAGGCCTTATTAATATTGACCTTTATTACATCCGAATACATTGATCTACCTATGTGCGGGTTAGGACCTTAACAACAGTCGAGACCCAATGCCGGTAGTGTGTTTTTCAAAGATGGGGGATGTTCGACAACACATGTATTCCAACAGAGGATGAACACCTTTAGCAACCACTCACATAACCAGATCAAAGATCAACACACCGATGTTTTCACGTGGTAAAACACCTATGGGGAAACATCCACGACCCCAGCCAACACGGCCACTTGGCAGAGTTTATTAATGCAAATAAAAAGCTTACAAAGATATTTTACAAGAGAGTTTCTCACAATCGATCATCGACAAATGAGCTTCCATGCTCTTTAAATAGAGATCATGGACCAATCGGGTGTTAAGCCATAGATCAATGGCCGTTAAGGTCGAGGAGAGTATGAATCGTCAGATCACTCTATGTCAGGAACATATCGTGACCGTAAGATTTCCTAACTACAAATGCATACTAAAGAAACACACTAAGAAACACACTTTTATCTAATGACATATTAGACCAAGTAGATCTTAACTAACTCCTAAGTGTCTAAATATCCTAACATCCCCCCTTAAGAACAACTTGGGATAGGATTGAAGGATTTACAATAGTGACACAATAGGAGGAGGAAGGAGGCATTAGAGCCTATCCCCCCTTAATGACAACTTCCTGAGCTCCTAACATAGATCGAAGTTTGGAAAAATTCTCTTCTGTAAGAGACTTTGTGAAAATGTCTGCAACTTGATCTTTTGTAGGACAAAAGAGAACTTCAATAACTTGATCATGAATGAGCTTTATGATGAAGTGCATGTGTAGCTCGATGTGTTTTCTACGTTGATGTTGAACTGGGTCTTTGGAGAGCTTGATGGCACTCTGATTGTCGCACCAAAGGCTGGTCGGATGTTGTTGTTGGAATTCAAACTTTGAAAGGATCTGTCGAAGCCACAAGGCTTCCTGACTTGCATTTACTGCTGCTCAGTACTCTGCTTCTGATGAAGAAAGTGAAATAGCCTGTTGTTTCTTACAGGCCCAAGTGATAGGTCCTGAACCAAGGCTGAAAACATAACCTGCAGTAGACTTCTGATCATCAGGGTCACTGGCCCAATCTGAATCAGTGAAACCAATCAATAAAGGAGTCCCCCCTGAACTGTAATTTATCCCGAATTGAACTATACCACAAACATAGTGAAGTATCCTTTTAGCTTCTTTCCAATGGCTTTCATGGGGTGTTTTCATATACCGGGCAACAATACCAACAACAAAGGAAAGATCAAGATGGGTATGAGTCAAGTATAAGAGGCTACAAACTAACTGACGTTACAGGGTGGCATCAACTTCATGAGAAGTACAGGTGGAAGTAATATTGAATCCAGACTGGAAGGGATAAGGGGATGGTTTACAATCGTCCATGTGAAAGCGACGAAGAAGGTCACACACATACTTAGAGTGGGAAAGAAAAATTCCTTCATTGGTTTGCAAAACTTGGAGGCCAAGGAAATAGTGCAAAAAGCCTAAGTCTGTCATTTCAAATTTCTTCTTAAGTCTGGTTTTCACATGGTTTAAAATTTTTGAGTCACTACCAGTAAGGATAAGGTCATCAACATAAAGGACAAGAATTATGATATGGCTTCCTACTTTATTGGTATAGACAATCGCATCTAGAGAATCTAGTGGCAATAAGAAAGCTGCCCATTTTGGCATACCAAGCTCGGGGAGCTTGCTTGAGACCATAAAGAGATTTCTTGAGGCAACAAACAAGGCTAGAGTCATTCTGGACATAGCCAGGAGGTTATTCCATGCAGATTTCATCTTGCAAATATCCGTGCAAAAAGGCAGATTTAACATCCATCTGATGGACCTCCCATTTATGTGAGGCAGCAAGGGAAAGAACAAGGTGGATGGAATTCATTTTAGCTACAGGGGCAAAGGTTTCATTATAGTCAATTCCTTCAACTTGGGAAAATCCTTTGGCAACTAACCGAGCCTTGTGTCTTTCAACACTTCCATCTGATGCATACTTATTTCTGTAATCCCATTTGCATCTAACGAGTTTTCTTCCTTTTGGAAGAGGTACAAGATGCCAAGTATCGTTTTCCATTAAATAACGATACTCTTCATTCATTGCTGTATCCCAATCTGGATGACCTAAAGCTTCTGCAAATGTCTCTGGATCACGAGTTTCTAAAACTTGAGCCAAAAGAGAAGAGGCTCGTTGGAACTGTGAACGCGTTCGACATTGATCTGAAGGATCATTGACAAGATCACTAGCTGCTTCTCGTGTTGAACAGACCCATCTAGGAAGCAATGGAGCTTGTGCTGGTTCAGGTTCAAAGGACTCATCTGGAGGAGGGTGAATAGGCGGAGGTGGATTTTCATCCTCACTGTCATCATTTGAAGAAGAAACTAGATCATAGGAAGGCACAAACGTCGAATATGGCTCATAGGCCGAAGAAGGCACAACTGCTGAATTAGGGTCGCAGGCTAAGGAAGGCACAAACGCCGAATTAGGCTCGCAGGCCAAGAGATTTTCATCAAATTTAACATCTCTTCTAATAATAATTTCATTACAATGTGATTGAAGAAGTCTATAACCTTTGACATCTTCAGAATAACCAACAAATATACACTTCTGAATTTTAGGCTGCAATGTTTTCCTTTTTTCATCAGGAATGTGAGCCCATGCTATACTGCCAAATACACGGAAGTGACTTACATCTGGTTTAATTTTAGTCCAAGCTTCTTTCGGTGTTATATTTGTAAGAGCCTTTGTGGGAGTGTGATTTACTATGTAATTTGCACAGTTGATGGCTTCCTCCCAATACTTTAGACTTAATCCCTTAGATTGGATCATACAATTAGCCATTTCTTTTAATGTGCGATTCTTTCTCTCAGCAACACCATTTTTGTTGTGGTGTATATGGAATAGTGTGTTGCATTTGGATTCCTTGTGTAGTGCAGTAACTTGTAAAATTATTGTTCACATATTCACCTCCATTATTTGTTCTTAACCTTTGAATTTGATGTTCAGATTGTTTTTCTACAAGGG
Organism: Picea engelmannii; assembly: GCA_009831015.1. Classification (NCBI taxonomy): domain Eukaryota; kingdom Viridiplantae; phylum Streptophyta; class Pinopsida; order Pinales; family Pinaceae; genus Picea; species Picea engelmannii. Next base: position 63,239 of record ML846635.1, read on the forward strand.
CCTTGTAGGCCAAAAAGTTGTCAAACCCTTCGCTCTTAAGTTTTAAGAAGTAAACCCAAGTACGTCTGGAAAAGTCATCAATGAAAGTTAAGAAATACTTTCACCCATAAAAAGAAGGAGAAGAAAGTGGACCACACAAATCACTGTGAACAAGCTGCAAAGGACTCGAGGCGTGCCAAGAGGCACGTTTGTCAAAACTATCCCGATGATGTTTGCCGAGAACACAACCGACACAAACACCATCTCTGCATGAAACAAGAGGAAGACTAGTCACCATCTGTTGATTACATAGTTGCTGCAATGAGCAATAGTTTAGATGACCAAACCACTCATGCCAAAGTTTTATCAAGTCATCGCCATGAGCAACAAAAACTGATGAAAAAGATGATGACCCAAAGTTGTCAAACTTGTACAACCTGGTAATATCATCAGCAATTCGAGTTGCAAGAAAATGCTTAGGATCTTTTAGATCATTGATTACAACTTGGTGAGGTGAAAACTCTACGGTTTTACCTTCACCTGAATGAGTGATTTGATATACTGATAGAAGGTTACAAGAAAGACTTGGAACACATAATACATCATTGAAATGACCATTTTCTACTTGAACTGTTCCAGATCCTTCAACACTAAGAGATCTATCATCACCAACAAATATTTTCTTGATGTTACATTCATTTAGAGTAGAAAATATGTCTCTATCCTTAGACATATGATAAGATGCTCCAGAATCAATAATCCACTCATTAGAATTAGAAGTAGAAGTAGAAGTTGTATTGAAGGAAAAAATAGAAGCTAAAAGTGTCTGTCCATATCAATATTGATGTTGTGCTTCTAAAGCTACCATCTTCTTGAAACATTTGGACTCATCATGACCATTTTTATCACAAACGTTGCAATGTCTGTCAGTCTTCTTATTTTTATATTTTTCTCCTTTGTCTCCATTAGGAGTGGAATCTGTCTGAGTGGGTTTGGGACCCTTATATCGCTTGTTGTTGTGGCGAGGATGTTGCTTCTTGGGATTCTTGGGTTTATCTTTCTGATGGACAACTAAGGCTTTGTTGGAGGTACCTGTAGTGCTAATCACTCCAAGTTGTACTATCTTATCTTTCTCTCTAATCAAAGCATCACAAAAGTTCTCAAGAGTGGGTTTTACATAAGCTGTCCCTAGAGCTTCTTGCATGGCATAAAAGGTATATACAAACAAAAAATATGCACTACCTAGCTTAGAAAGAATAAGATAGATGCAATGATATTTGTCTATCTTTATCTTACATTCTTCACATAAGGCTTTGAGTGTTTTAAACTTAGATAGATAGTCTTTAATGCAAGAAAAATCACTTGGACTTAAAGTTAGTACCTGTTTTTCTAACTGTTGTGCTCGAATAATATTGTGTTTACCAAACACAGATTCAATCTTTTCCCAAGATTCTTTGGGTTTATCAATTGATTGAAGGTGGAACCTTAAATTAGGAGAGATGGACATTCTGATTAATCCACATGCTTCGTTATTCCTATTATCCCATTTGGTTTTCTTATCGACATCAGTGGGTTTTGTTTCCTTTCCTAAGGTAATCCGGTACAAGCCTTTACTTCTTAATAAATCCTCTATATGAGATTTCCATTGGAAGTAGTTGGTGCTCGTAAGTAAGAGATTACTTGTAGAATCCATATTAAATATGCAGATAATATGGATTCAAAAACTGAAATTGATGATTTGGATGGAAAGATCTAAAAAATTTATGCGGTTAAAAAAAAAAACAGCACTGAAAACGAACTTTGGATGTGAGAGTTATGCCCCTTTTAAAAAAGGCATAAACGGTAACCGAGGGACCATGTGGTAGTGTAAGTTGCTTTATGAAGTGACCCACTTTTATAAAGAGAAGTGGGGATCACTTTTACAAAGAAAAACTGCATGCAAAATAAATAACTCTAAAATAAAATATTAAAGCTACTGTTACCCATGATTTTGGTCGTCATGATGATGTATTGATGATGGTGTACTCAGGCTCTTCATAAGAACCTTTTCCTGAGAAAATTTACTTTCATCTCTTCCCAGAAGAGTCATTTTTGAAGAGGGTTCGTAGGCTGCTAGTATATTTGGCTGCGAGAATGACCCATTCTCACAGGTTGCCTTAAGCCAGGGTGTGAAATTCTCGCACTGTGTTGAACAACTAGGGTGCGAACTCTTCCTAAAGCATGGAAGAGTTACTCACCCTGCTTTGTTGGTCTTGGTGTAGAGGTTGCACGTATTATATGGGTCACTCGAGAGGTATACCCACAATGATGAGTGGAAGCCTTTCGACTTGATTTCGGGCTAGATACCCTGCCCTTGCGCATGGATCGGACTGTCGACTGTTTCCCTAGGCATCCTTGTAGTACTTGGTAACCTTAGTGGCCTATCTCTCTAGGTTTTTTACACGAGGTGACTGTGGAGGGGCAAGTCTTCACGGTACCTAGAATTGACGTTGGCCAAACTCACTCGGGCTCCTTGGAGGGTATACCCACGATTATGTGTGGGAGCTTGCACCATGGTGTAAGTCCGTTAAGCAGGTCGTCAATGTAACTTTTCCACCCGATCTATCTCATCCCCTTCTTACATTGTTCCCACGATGTTGGATTTCATCACCAACTAGTGCGTTCATTGTGAGAAGGTTTTGTTTGCTTGCTTGCTTACTAGATTTTTAGCATGTGCTGTTTGTTTTCCTTAGAGGACTCTAGATTGGATTTTTGTTTTTAATGGCATTAGTTCCTAAAATGACCAATGAAGGAACCTCTACTCCAGGGGAACCTTTTGTTTTTCCTTCTTATGGAAACATTGGTCCTCCTCACATCGCTACTTTGAGCCTTCTAGGTCTCACAATTGGATTGCTGGTGTGGTTGTTTTCCACTCAGGTAATCCCGAATGCAGTAAGTGCTTCGGTTGTAAGCACTTCCCCCCAGGAACATCAACCTCATGTTGATCCTTCACCGTCTTCACCAGTAAGATCTTCTTTGCCTTCTTCACTTGCAAGGTCGCCTTCCGTTCCATCTTCTTCATCGAGGGAAAGTTCTGAAGCTAGTACCTCGGTGAATAAGAAGAAGAAGAAAAGGAAGAATAAGAAGAAGAAAATTAAGCAAGGATCCAAACCTCCAACCACTATCAAACATGTTGGAAAACAACCAGTTACTTTTACTCGTGCTGGGAGTGTTGATGATGTCAAGATCACCCAAACAACCCGTAAGCCCATGTACCCTTGCAGGCTTTTTAAGGGTAGCCATCTTCTTAAGGATTTCCCTGGTCTATCCAAGGTTATAGAAGTATGGTCTACACACCCTGACCAACCCATGTCATCAGCCTCTGAACAACATACTGATGACCTCCTGTCAACTAGTCATGATACGGTTGGGAAGAATAAAAGTAGAGTCAAGTTCCCGTGTATGTTATGAAAAGGGAGTCATCTAACTCATCTTTGCCCTCGTATGGAAGAAGCCTCAAAATTACTGGAAGACATGTCTGTTTCACAGCCTCAACTTCTAGCTGCTTATCGTAAGCTTTCTCTCAACCCTCCAATAGTTGATGGAATGATCACTCCAGTCCCTTCACCAATCAATCCGGTTGATCATGTCGCAATCTGGTCATGTCCTTAGTTGAACCAGTTGACACAGTGGTTGATCCGATACCATCCTCAGTTAATCTCGCTCTCCCCTCAGAAAGTGAAACTAAAGAGGTCAATCTGATCCCATCCTCGGTCGATCCCACTCTCCCATTAGAGAATGTCACCGAAGTGGTCGATCTATTTACACCTGTCGACCCCATTCTCCCCTTGGAGAATGAAACCCAAGTGGTCAATCTGATCTCATCATCGGTCGATCCTACTCTCCCGCTAGAGAGTAAACCCGATACTGCCCATGTTTTTCTCATTGATACAGACTCTGCCGTGTCAGCGGGTATTCCTCCTTCTCCTGTGAAACTCCCTCCAAGTAGTGAGGCCATCCGTTTTGATTGGGGTGTGCTAACTGGACCTCATCTTCCCTCTTACAGTCCTTACCAGATTACAGTACAGGTTTGTGGTTGGGACATTCCCCAACCATTGATAGATGAAGGTTCATCTGTTAGTATTTTGTCCCCTATTGCTTGGCAAGCTTTGGGTTATCCTCCACTTGCACCGGTTACGCAGAATCTGTTAGCTTTTAACAGAAGAACTAGTCAACCTTTAGGGACCCTTCCTCAGCTTCCTGTAACTTTGGGAGGGAAAAATGTCTTCATTGATGTCATGGTAGTCCAAGACCCCTTGGATTTTTCTTTACTCCTTGGGCGAGATTATGTCTATTCCATGAAAGCTATTGTGTCTACTCTTTTTCGTGTGATATATTTTCCTCACGATGGACGGGTTGTGACCGTTGATCAACTTTCATTCATTGACCCCACTTGGATTTCCTCCCTGAATGGTTCTTATATGCAGACGATATCGCCCCCGCCACAGGTCAATTATGTGGCATTGTCGCCCATGGCTTCAACTTCTGATGCATTAGATCCAGTAGTTGACATGGTGATATCTTCGATAGGGTTGTTAGAGCCGGATCTCTTTACTCCTTTCATGACCCTCGACATGGTGTCCTTCCAGAGTGTGTTTCTTCCGTCAAATGAAGACCTCTTGGAAGCCATGACCGAGTTTTTTCCCTTGACATGGTCTCCTTCCGGAGCATTGTCCTCTTGGAATCCATGATCAAGACCACTTCTGAGGATAGTTTTTGTGTCTTTGAGGCAACCTCGTTAAAAAATGAAACAGAGGTCTTTGAGCATGGTTTTTTGATTTCAAGCTTGTTAAAAAATGAAACCACATCCGAGGATAGTTTTTGTGTCTTTGCAGCAACCTCGTTAAAAAATGAAACAAAGGTTACGAGCATAGTTCTTTTCCTATGGTAAGCTCGTTAAAAAATAAAACAATCACCTCTCTTGAACCTTCTCTTCATCCACCCTTCTCCTTTTTCTCATCTCCTAGAGAAATTGGTGACGACCTCAGAGCCGGTGAATGAATCGAAGCTTGAGGGGCATGTCTCCAGCCTTTGATGATCATTTTGGAGCTAAGCCACCAGTTTTCAAGCTGGGGGCATATCGAGCATGGTATTTGTTCGTTCTCGCCCTCGAAAATACATGAGAATGCGATTGAGCATACTTTTATCACTTTTTCGGGCTCAACAAGGTTATACGAAAAAGGACCCCCCCTGGAGTCCTCTTTAAGCTCTTTTCAGACTCTCTAAATATGAAAAGATCGCCGAGCGACCTTGCTATTTTCACGCTCGATAAAGTATTTGAAGAGAGCATCTGGTGAGCGATAATTTATCTCTTTTTCAGTCTCATCCAGACTATTTTATGAAAAAGGAACTGAGAGAGTTCTCTTTTAAGTGTTTTTCCAAACTCTATAATCATGAAAAACCTTCGAGTTTTCTATCTCTAGACTCGTTAAACAAACATTGACAGACCCGTAATGGGACCGAACCACTCCTTCTTAGGGTTTGTTAAACATACTCCGAGGGACTCGTCTGAAGGATGAGCTTACATCAACAAGCATATGTTATCCTCCTCAAGCTTGCGTAAAAATAAAGAGGTACTCGCCAGAAATGGTGGGGGAAAATTTGGGAAAGGGATATGTTTTCATCTTCATATTGATTGGCAGTAAGTGTCGCTCTTGAACATGACACCCCCTATTCATCATTTGAATCCAGTTTGGGAAATCCATTTTCCTCTCATTCGATTTGCTACAAGGTCATTCCCTGTGTCGCCTTTGAGTCAATGCTGCCAAATCATTGGTCGTGTCGTTCATATGTTCAAGAGAAGTCCATCTGAAACCTATATTGAGTCAGCCATCTGTAGTTGTCCATTCTTTCTGTGTCAGCCTTCCCTGTGTCCATTCCAATTCACATCATACTCTGTTTCACCTTCAAAATCTATTACTCATTTCGTGTCGTTGATGAGGGATACATCAAGGCCCTCCTATGACGAGTTTTGTTCCGTCGACTTCAACTCATTATCCGGAATCAAGACTTAGAAATTATTTGGTACCTTGGAGCTTGCATGCCTCAATGATAGGATTCCTCGCTTTCGACAGTGGGTTTACATCATTGACCCCTGATCGAAATATTCCATTGGATGTTTGACTTCAACTCATTTATTCAAACTCGATGGATTGTACTAGGGTACCTTGGGAGTCATTGACATCAATGGTGATTTCCCTCGCACTTGTTAACTGTTTCATCAATGATCGGTAATCAAGTGGTTTCTGCCATGTTCGACTTCAACACATGTAATCACATGGTTAGATTCGTACTTTGGGCGACGAGATCGAATACCCTGGATATCATCTCTTTTGTCTAGGTTGCAATGGAGTATGTATAATCTGTGACACATAGATCCACTGTGTATGTTTCATGGCTATGTCGTCTCAATTTGAAATTTCTCGCATAGATCCACAGTGTATTCTTGGTGGCTATGCTATATTTTCACGGCATGGATCCATAGTGTATGATTGGTGGCCATGACCTATGTCTATGATGTCATCCATCTATGATCTGAGTATGGGAATGCCTACCTTAGAATTGGTCTATATGATATTCTGCAGATGCTTGGTTGTCCGCTGGTTTTCGATTAGGTGTGCTCCTGGTTCCCGATACACACATGCAACTTACAAAGTCTTTCGGCTGTCACTAGTTCAAACCTAATACTTTTGGGGGCATTCTGTTACCCATGATTTTGGTCGTCATGATGATGTATTGATGATGGTGTACTCAGGCTCTTCATAAGAAATTTTTGCTGAGAAAAGTTACTTTCATCTCTTCCCAGAAAACTCATTTTTGAAGAGGGTTTGCAGGCTGCTAGTATATTTGGCTGTGAGAATGACCCATTTGTTGGACACACCTACCACACTTAGAGGGGGGGGTGAATGAGTGTGGGGCTCTTTTTCCCAAAACTTTCCTCTTGCACAAAAACTCATCAATTAGCATTCAACATTTATTCATTACCCATTGTTGTCATTTATAACCAG
>ML846635.1:83947-95373 GCA_009831015.1 Picea engelmannii
TTGAATATGACAAAGTGAATTGTACATGTAGGCCCTGAAGACAATTAAAGAAAAGAATTACAAAATAAGAAAGTGTCAGGTCGGCCCTAATGTTAAAAGGAAGTGACATAAATGGTATAAATAAACATCATTATACATTCATTATATAAAAGTCGAATTTCAGAGTGAAGAAGAAGAAAAAGAAGGCCGAATTTCAAGGGAGGATGAAGTCTTTTGGTGATGTGTTCTAAGGTATGTTATTTTCAGGTCATCTTACCATTTTTGCTATAAATGTTTTTCTAGAACGATTCAGATGGTGAAATCACTATGGTAGTGATAAGACATATCAAGGTACCTCTAGTAAAAAGGTCAGCTCTTGATTAGCTACAATTATGGAGATACACTCTGTGGAATATAGGGTTTGTGACCAATCCTGAAACTAGTCAAAAAACAGGTGTTCTGGGTAAAACAATCATAACTTTTTCATACAGACTCCAAATGCAGTGGGACCACTTCCATTGGAAATATTACAGACTGTAGTTTCTTGTGTTTGAGATTCAGAATCAGATGTTAAATATTGAGCGCGGGGCATGCTGTACAAGTTGGGTCTTCTGAACAGACCAGAATTGAATAAAGTTTTATTATCTCTCATATATTCTTGGGTGGAAGGAAGGGGAAAGGATAGAGAGTTCAGATCTCTCTTTATATTGGAGGATTGTATATTCCTCTTGGAGGTTTATCCCTCCCTTTACATTTGGAAGCTGTAGCTATCTTTGGAAGTCATTACTTCCCTTGAACAAAAACTATTGATTATTTCTCATATATATTGTGCATGGTGTATTGTGGTGTATTGATGTAACTCTTATACTATTGTTCATTGCTCATTGTATATAATTGAATGGTTTAAGTATAAGTTGGAAAAGGATTTAAATTGTACTTGATACTGATTCACCCCCCTCTCAGTATCAACAATCTTTCCATTGTTGTTGCTGTCATCTTTTGATCTCTCTAAATTTGCCTTTGGTTGTGCTGAGCCTTTAGGCCTAATCTCGCTGATCACATGAGAAAAATCGTCCCTCAAATGCATCCGAGAGGACACGGATTTATCAGAGCCATTGGAGGGTGAGGAAGGGGTAGCAATGGATTTTCCTTTGTCAGGGGCATGGTGGGCCTCAGTTTTCTATATTTTTCTAGCATGGGAGGACTGTACTAGTGAGTGGGTAGGGGAAACTTGGACAATATGATTGCTAGGCAAGGGAGCGGGTAAAGACAAATTGGGCCAGCCACGATGTTGGGAGACTACCGGGCGGACAATCTCTTGCCATCCGTTGTTTTCAGGAACCTTGGGTTGCAATGAGACATGAGGGGGCATGGGAATACCAGGGGTTTGTGGAACTTGGAAGGGAGGCCTTTCAGGCCTCGGTTGGACCATTCCTTTCCCAATCCAATTGAAAAACCCAACGTGAAATAGCTGGCCTAACTCGTGCAAGTCAACATCAAAGTGTATGGAGAATGTTGGCCTTCTTAGGATTCTGTTCCAATTACCTCTCCCTTAGTTGCCTCTACCATGGCTACCTTGGCTGAAAAAGATCATTCTCGCATGCATGATTGATTAGAAAATAGTTTCTTTAACAACCATACATGACAGCTCCTTAAAAATACGAAATAGATTTTGGCTCAGCAACATATCAGACTCATGCAATCCAATCCATACAAATTGTTTAACTGTTGTCAATGAGCAGGGGGTGAACAAAAAGGTCCTAGGATATGCGAGGGGTTTGTATTAGGCGAAAAATAATAAAATGAGGGGGAAAGATTCATGTTTACTGCTCACAAAAAAAAAGAATCAACTGTAATGTAAACCAAGGAACATGTCACTATAATCCATCCAAGAAAATGCGATTTCAAACTGTTGCAATACAAAATTCTCTTAACTGTAATTAAAGTTTAGAAACAGGGAGTGAAAAATGGATATGGGAAGGTGTTGGGATTGTAATTAGCGAAAAGTAAAATAATGGTAGGGAAAGAGAGCGGATATTGTTCATAAAATTAATTAATTAATCCATAAAACCATTCTATATCAAACGCAAAAGATCCAACACCAATCAAATAATCACTGTGATCAATTGAACAACTACTATGTATAATTCAATCAATTCTGTGTAATAACTTGCTCACTATTCGCAATTAAATCTTAAACACAATGTCACCAAACAAGACAATATGCCTTCCACAACAACTTGCATAAGAGTTCTGTTTCTTCTCATTTTTCCACTTAATGTTTTAAAACAATTTCCAAGTGAACACACAGTCACTTATTTTTAGTCTGTTCAACATCAGAACATCAACTATTGCCCATGAATTATTTCATTCATCAAACACAGACACAAAAATCGTGCCCTATTCCATTCCTCAATTCCATTTAACAATTACGTTGTAATGAGACCATACTGTCACAGAATCCATGCCCATCTCTGAAACAATACATGATATCCATCAACCATACACGGTGGACAACCAAAACATAATCATCAATTTATCAAATTGCAATAACCTTCACTTGCCATTTAAATGCACAACAATCACCACTTCAACTTATAGGATGTTGTAGGATACACAGACCATTCAACAAAACGCAAGATAATTTATGTGACTGTACATGTTTAATTACTCCAAATCTAAACATTTAACAATGTTGAGCTATCAATCCAGTACAAGGAGGCAACAACAATATGCCCAATCGAATTTCTTAAATCAATTGAATTGCAACAAAACTATACTGTTTAAAAAACCGTGCTCATCTCTGATGGTGTAATCAAACAATATCCATAACATATACACTGGACAGTCGAACACAACTATCATGATTGCAATATTTCCATTTGGAAATTAAAACACACAACAACACCAACCCTTATTTCAATCAATATCATGTTGTAGGAAACACACAACCCAACGCATAAGAAAATAGGCATATTCCCAGTCAACCATAAAACCATGCTAAACTATCGAATCGATTGCCATAATAAAAGAACACAGTGACTATAACCAATCACAAAAACCACTGTTGACGCTATTAATCAAGGAAAACCAATAATTAATCACTGTCGATGATACTCCACCAAATCATAACATTCGACCATGCATCTGACCAAAAACAACTGGTTCATTTAACAAAATTGGGCTTAAAATAATCAAGGGTGGACTCTGAGTAACCAACACAGGGGGGGTTGGAAACGACCACCAAAAACATGTGAGAACATTCAGGACAACACGTTGGACCCACATGCCATATCACCCATAGATTTGCAAGACAAGGAGAGAGTTCAACAGGTGAGAGATATTATGAACAAAGGAGCAGAGGTCCCTCATGGGCCAATAAATAACACCAGAACACACAGGGCATAACCCTCACGGTTTTTTCCAATCAACCTGGGTAATGCTGATATAAAAACAGAGCCATGAAATGAAAATTCACCTCAAGCAGGTCCCTTGGCATAATATCCATCATAACCAAATACCCAGACACCGATAGTATAAGCGAGCCCATACCCAAGTGAAACGATATACAATGACACCAGGAGGTTTGAGATCAAACCCATCAACCCATGACAACAACATGACAGGGTGAGGTGAAAAGAACTTGTGCAAAGACATCTAGTCAAGTCTGGACCGAACGAACCCTCCAAAAACTCACAAGAACAACAAAGAGCCTTCATGTCTTCTTCCACTCAGAATAATTAATGAAACTATGACTTTGACCATCGTTTTCCGTTTGCAACGAAAACCATAGAACAACAATTCCAGATAAAAATCACAAGTTTACATAGTTGCGAGTCTCAAGAAAAGCACAAACCCATACATCACCGAGCCAATATCTATTTCATAACCATAGCGGGTTCATGGATGGTGAAAAGACATACCTGTAACCAAGAAAACCTTAAAAACGCGAGCTTGGATGAGCATTTCTTCCTCTACTTGAAAATAGGAGCTTAACCACAACGAAACACAATTGAACAATAACCAAGCTAGGGTGACGGCCAGTGGAAGGGGTATGGAGTGATGTGCAGTAAATGCACATCGCCTCCATCCTCCACTCATTCAATTCCTTAGTACACGCCAACCAACCCTCCATTAATCCACTTAATTAATATATGCATCGAACTTAACATCCATCACTTGTCAAATGTGCCACCCTATGTTACATTAACCATTTCCAACCACACCATAACACATATAACTCAATAAATCGTATAGCTACTAACCCCGTTAGCTAGGACTAACAACAATTCCTTAATTTGTAGCATAGTAGCATAGTTTGAATTTCTTGCTTAGATTTTTCTCTATATTTCTTTTATCCTTTTTCATGAATAACACATGTTTTGTGCAGGTGTAACATATAATATATCATGGCGCAATAAAAATAACAGTTCACATAAGCCTTTGTGACATGGATATGAGAGTTTAAAGTAAAGACACTCACACATAGCATGAATTTTCCATCACCCATTTGTTGTGAATAGAACCAACATTTGAACATCAATCATGCTCAAACCTGTAAGCAGTGTCGAACAACAACATAACATCAAATAAGAACCAGATCTGATCCTCCAATCTACAAGGGGTTCCCACCTACTAGTATTATAGATATATCGATAGCTTATAATAATAGGCTTTAGCAATACTTTGCGGGCATAAAACCTCGTTGCAATTTTAATCGTCAACAAACTGGTGACTCCATAGGGAAATTTGTTTTCAACATATTAGAACTTAGAACTCATGGTTTTGCAGACCAAGAACAGTAGATAAAGAAGATATAACCAGAATGATTATGCAACAGGGGGAAGTGAGCGGATTTAATGGAAAAATGACCGGGAATTTGGGAATAACTCATGAAAAGTATTATGTATGAGGGGTTTTACCACTGTGTGCATAATATTTCAACTGGAATCGGCTCTTAACTTCAAGGAGAAGATTTATGGACTTGCTCTCTTAAATTCTCAAATGGATGAAGGAAAGGAAAGTAGAAGTGGGAGATAACCCAAAAAAAAAAAAAAAAATTTAGACAACAGTGAAAGCAGATAACAAATTCATGTGTGATTTTCAGGGGAAACATCATAACAACTGTGTAAGCTTGATTTCTATTGACCAACAATATCTTGTAGGAATGACACTGTGGAAAAACTGATCCAACATCTTATTTTTGACCAAATCAACTAAAAGGTGGTAAGCAACAAAATCATGACATAAATAAAATTGAAAAAATTAAAACAACAACAATAAAATGACAGAAATGTAAAAGCAGTAGGAAATGTTTAGAAAATAGAAAGCAAAATTCAAACTACTATAAAGCAGAAAAGAAAATAGTGAAAAACTGAAAGCAGAGCTAGACTACTAGTATACAGAAAATCCAAACAACGTTAGAACTTTTCACATTGGTCCCACATAATGTTTCAAGTGAGAACCGTTAGTGTTGTAGGAAAACAAATGCTCCTGTAAATCCTTTATAATGTAAGAGTTAGTATCTAGGACAAAAGCAATTTTGAAAAGACCTAGAAATAACACTTGGAACTCTGAGGTAATTATTAGCCCTTTAACATATACAATTATATCGTCAAGATACATATGGATATTGATCAATTAATCAAGAGTTGTTTGTATAGGTATTTTGAAAGTGGTACTTTCATCAAGTAATCCATAAAGCATACGTTCATAAGTCACAGTACCCCAATCAGTGATAAAGGTGGTTTTCTAAGCATCTGCCCCTTTTACCTTGATTTGATTGTAACCAAAAAAACTGTCAAGTAAGGGCCTCATCTGTGACCTTACAACTTGTTGCAAAATAATTTCCATATTAGGGGGAGGGAAGGGATTTTTCATAATAGCCTGATTGAATGCATGAAAATTAATGCAGGAGTTAATATGATCAGTGGCCTTCAGAATAGGTACCAGTTTGGAAACCCATTCAGGGTACTTGACTAGAAAGATGATCCCAACCTTCAAGAAATTTTCCATCTCCCTTTGAATAGTTGCTTTAAATGAAGAGTTAATAGGTATTTGTTTTTTCCTAACTGGTTTTATGTCTTCCTTGATGGGGATGGCATGTTGTATAAGACCAGGATCAAAACCACAAAGATCCTCATAAGAACAAGCGAAAACATCTTGAAATTCACCAACTAGCTTGGAAAACTTCATTTTCTCTTCATCTGAAAATTTGGCACCTATTTTAACATTCTTTGGAGCCTCGAGTGTCCAAATGTTGAAGGAGATGGTTTCACCCACCTTCCTTTTCGACTCCTCTTCTTTCTATTTCTCTTTTTTGCTTACATCACTCGATGAAAATGAACTCTCTAGAGGAGTTAAGCCTTTAGGAATCTTGTTATCTTCTATGGGTATAATTTCCTTGGTCTTGAAAGGTTCATTTTGAATGAAAGAACAAATTCTCTCATCGTTAGTGAAGACTTGACAAGATTCTATATTGTCAGGGATATGTGGACAATATAGAGATTGAAAAGTACAATCAGGTTTGTGAGGCAAAAGTTGTTGATTAGGAGAGGTTGCAAAAACAACTAATTGATCAACCATTCAGTTCAACTCCCTATTAACATGAGTGTTGTTGAAAGATAAAAGGTTTGAGGTAAGTGCCCAAACAATTTGTGTGTACCGTTTCATCAACTTGTTGCTAGGGGAGTAAAACTTACATACAAGGTTCACAACAAACTCAGAATCCCCAAAAACTGAAAGGTGACCACAACCAAGATTATAGGTGTTTTCAATGCCTAATAATAAAGCCTCGAATTCAGTGACATTGTTTGTGCAAGAAAATTCCAACCTATAAGAAAAGTTATGTATTTTCCCTACATGAGAAATCAAAATAATTCCATCTCCGTTACCTTCATTAGAACATGAACCATCAAAGTGCATGTGCCACATACCATTATCTAAATCAATTTGTTCCAAGGTAATTTTATCCTCCTCAACAAAGATGGAATACACTCCTAGGTCTTCTTCGATATAGTTTACATTAGGTTGTGGGACTGTTACACATTATTTTCGTCATCCCTATGACTGTTAATGATGTAGACCTATCTGTTTCCTTCAGAGGGGTCAGTGGCCTGAATTCCTGAAGAAAGAAAGGAGAAGAACTTTTACTGAGAGAAGAAGTTGTATTTTCCTTTGGAAAAACCCTATTAAAGAGGATTTCCGCAGGCTGCTATATACACAAGGCACGAAAATGCCTGATTTCCATAGGCTGTACTAAATCTAGGCTGCGGAGTTTCCGCAGGCTGCACTATAGCTAGGGTGTGGAAATGCCTTATTTCCTTAGGCTGCACTATATCTAAGGTGCGAAAATTCCTGTACATGGGAAAAATGAGCGTCTTCTCAATGCTTCTAGAAGGAGAAGCTTCTATGGTGAGGTGGCCTCCAGATGGTTTGGATCTTACTTGCTTTCATGATTTAGTGGGATCATCCTAACCTCCTCACCTTATCCTCTTTAGCTTATAAAAGGAGAGGAGCTCTCATGGAAAAAGTTAGCTTTTGGAGATTGGCTTGAGCTTGAGTTTTGTAGATTGGAAATTTGGCTTGAGATTGTTAGCTTGGTTAGAGTGGTTTTGAGCTTTTCTTTGTCAAGATAGATTGTATTAGATCTATGATCTCATAATCCATGGAGTAGAAGTGTGTGGGAAACAAGGAATTGTTGGAAGGAACCTGACAACATCAAGGCATCTAGTTGTATCTTTCTTCCACATTATTTAATACAAATATACTTTTCTTTCCTATATGAATGTTATTTGTCCACATTTTATGATTCCTTGATCACATACATAGTTTCATATCAAATAGACTCTGTTATTCTTGTCTTTGTTGGCTTGTGCTTATTTGCAGATATTTCTCATAAAGCTAGTGATGGAGCTTGTATTGCATTGGCGAAGTCGGATCTTCAATATTTAAAAGGTATGTTCTAGATCCATTTCTCATTTGATAATTGAAATCTAAGGAAAGAGTAGTGTATTGTCTTGTTTTGTTCTAGTTTCGTAGTGAAGCTATGGGGATTGATTTGTGTCTGCACTTAACAATTAGTCCGATAACAAAATTGGCGACTCCACTAGGGAACATATTGTTTTCCTAGTTTGCCTTGATTTCTTGCTTTGATTGCTTGGATTATGTTTTCTGAGTCACTGGGAGATCCATCTTGACTCTCTGACTAATTAAACCACACTGGAAAAACCTTCTTACTTTTTATTTTTTCATTTTTACTTTGATTTTTGTGCCCTGCTTTGAGGGACAATGCGATGATTTTTTTATTTCCGCACCCTACCTTTTTGACACAGTGCGACGTTTCCACACTGTATTGGTCCTCTGGCCTACGACGATCAGGAATCGACGCACTGTGTTAGTCTACAACCTGCGACGATTGTGAAAATTTTGATTTTTGATGGTTTTTCCTTACCTAGATCTTGGATTTGGTTTTGGGGTGAATTTTAGGGTTTGATTATGATCTGTTTACAGTCTGCTTGACAGCTTTGAAATTGGTTTTAGCCATCTTTGCTTTGTTTTCTTTTGAAATATTTGGTCTCTTTCTTTGAGTGTCTTTCAGTTACAAAGCATTTTTTTTTCTTTAGAATTGTTTGGTGAAAGAACTTATTTTTCTTTTATTGAATAATTCATGTTAAAAGAGAAAATTTGTTTGGGTTGATTTGTTTTATAAGAGAGTTGGTATTGCTTTTAGATATCTTTGAAACATTTTTTTTTTTAATTGCTTGCTTTATATTAGATTGGGAGCATCCTTGCATTTGAAGTAGGAAAATTGCATGAGTTTTGGAATTTTTGGTCTTGAATTTCTTGGGGGGCCAAGAATCGTATATTGCTGTACAATCTCTTTAGCTCATTTCCTAAAGTTATTGATATTTATGAGTTTTAAAATTTTGGGACATTGTGCATATGGGAATGATACATTTTTTCTCCTTGTCGTAGCATAGCTTTCATCGAAATAAAATGATTGCATCTTCATCTCTCTGCATAAATTTTGAGTCGGTCAAAACACCATATTGTCCACGCCATTTTCCTTTTGAGTAATAAAAACCTTAAAAATAAAGCGCTTATAAAAATTGATTAGACATTTTTATATTTTTTGGTAGTAAACTTACATTAGATTAGTTGTAGGGCTTTGGAATAGGTGTGAAAGATAACTTTCCAAAGCTACAAACAAACATAGTATCTTGGGATAGGGAGAGTTCAAATCCAATTGCTACATTTTGTCCTGGGAAGCCCTTCTCACACAAGGGTCAAACCTGAGGTCGCATTAAGACTAGCAAAGTTACTCACCCTTCTTTGTTGGTCTTGGTGTAGAGATTGCACGTATTATGGGGGTTGCTTGAAGGTATACCCACAATGATGAGTGGAAGCCTTTCAAGTTGATTTCGGGCTAGATACCCTGCCCTTGCACATGGATCAGACTGTCGACTGTTTCCCCAGGCATCACTGTTGTAGTTGGTAACCTTAGTAGCCTATCTCTTTAGGGTATTTACACGAGGTGACTATGGAGGGGCAAGTCTTCACGGTACCTGGAATCGACATTGGCCAAACTCACTTGGGATCATTGGAGGGTATACCCATGATTATGTGTGGGAGCTTGCACCAGGGTGTAAGTCCATTAAGTAGGTCGTCAACATAACTTTTCCACCCACTTTATCTCAACCCCTTCTTACATTGTTCCCGCGACATTGGATTTCATCACCAACTAGTGCGTCCATTGTGAGAAGGTTTTGTTTGTTTTCTTGCTTCCTAGATTCTCAACGTGTGTTGTTTGTTTTCCCTAGTGGACTCTAGGTTGGATTTTTGTTTTTATGGCGCCAGTTCCTAGAATGACCAATGAAGGAACCCCTTTTCTAGGGGAACCTTTTGTTTTTCCTTCTTATGAAAACATTGGTCCTCTCCACATTGCTACTTTGAGCCTTCCAGGTCTCACAATTGGATTACCAGTATGGTTGTTTTCCACCCTGGTAATATTGAATGCAACTAGTGCTTCGGTTGTAAGCACTTCTCCCCAAGAACAACAACCTCATGTTGATCCTTCACCTTCTTCACCACTAAGATCGTCTTTGCCTTCTTCACTTGCAAGGTCCTCTTCCATTTGATCTTCTTCGCTGAGTGAAAGCTCTACAGCTGGTAACCCGGTGGATAAGAAGAAGACGAAAAGGAATAATTAGAAGAAGAAAAATAAGAAAGGATCTACACCTCTAACCACTGCTAAACATGTTGGAAAGAAACTAGTTACTGTTAATCTTGCTGGGAGTGTTGATGATGCCAAGAGCACCCAAACCCGTAAGCCCAAGTACCCTTGGAGGATTTGTAAGGGTAGCCATCTTCTTAAAGATTGCCCTGGTCTATCCAAGGTCATAGAAGCATGGTCTACAACTCCTTTCCAGCCTATGTCGTCAGACTCTGAACAACATGCTAATGACCTCCTGTTAACTAGTCACGATACAATTGGGAAGAAGAAAAGTAGAGTCAAGTTACCATGTATGTTATGCAAAGGGAGTCATCTCACTCACCTTTTCCCTCGTATCGACGAAGCCTCGAAATTACTGGAAGACATGACTGTTTCACAACCTCAACTTCCAGCTGCTTATCGCAAGCTAACTCTCAACCCACCTGTAGTTGATGGAATGTGCAAGATACTAGATATATAAAATATGCCGAACAGAAATGAAATGCTATAGATGACAGAATAACAGTAAAATATCCAGCATAATCTTCACAATACACAGAAATGATATACGAAATAGCAACAAAAATAACACTTTGAATCAGATAGCAATGTTCATAGGCCTCTTCGAGGGGGCAACCTCCAGTCGAGCAACACTCTGTTACAATAATATCCAAGCTAGTTTTTTTAATACCCTCGACCCTTATTTATACTAAATATGTCTATTAAGAGAAGCATCTAGAGGAAGATCCTTCTAGAAGCAGAAGCTTCTATTAGGTCTTCTTACACCCGCCTTATTCTATTTTATTGAAAGGTCTTATTAATATTGACCTTTATTACATCCGAATATATTGATCTACCTATGTGCGCGTTAGGACCTTAACATGTTCGCCCCCTTAAAAATAGCCTTGTCCTCAAGGCTTGAGATGTGGAAACTGCTGCAGAATGGTAGTTGGTTCCCAAGTGGCATCTGTTGGAGTCATATCTTTCCACTGTACTAGCACTTCCTTGATGGTTCTCTGATGCAGGCGATGCTCCCTCTGGTCCAAAAATTCTTCTGGTTGTAGCCAAATGGATCCTTCTTCAACTAACTTTGGAAGGTTGGTTTGAATTTGGCACCTGGTTCCAATCACCTTCTTCAAGCATGAAACATGAAAAACAGGATGTAGCTTCGACTGACTGGGTAGAGCTAACTGATATGTGACTTGTCCCACACGCTTTAGAACTGTGTAAGGGC
>WSFP011349684.1:0-35463 GCA_009831015.1 Picea engelmannii
TATTGAAGGCAACATGCTTCAAAACCGAATCATATATTTCATCATCTTGTCTTTAAAGGTGTATGATTTATCTTTGGCAGTCTGTGAGTTCTTGTATGTTTATGAATTAAATTTCATGATTGATAAATAATATTTTACAGAGTCAAGTGACAAAATTTTGTGGAAAGTTGATCCATATATTTAGCTTCAGTTTTAATTTTGTTGTCAGAGTCTTTTTGTATGGTTCCTATCGGAGGATTCTCAATCTGACTTTCATCCCTACCCTCGCAGGGGTTTGTAAAGAGAATTTAGCTTTGTATCTCAAAATGAATTCAATATAAAAATCATATTTTTGATTTCAGTCTCACATATGTATTTTTATGATTTGGTTCCTATTTTTATTTTATCTCCATGTACATACTCATGTAATTTATGTTAGTTTATTTCTTTTGCACAGTTACATATAATATATAAAAAACCAGCCTTGGTCCCCTGTACTTAATACATGCAAATTAAGTGATTGTTTATTTTATTTTAAGGCTATAAACCCTAGGTGACATTCCCAACTATATTTCCTTGTCCAAAAATATCTAAAAATGCCTTGAGTAAGGTTCCTCATACCTTTTCCTCAACATTTATATGGCGACCATACTGAGGAGATCTTCCATATCTCTTTGGTTGATTGTATCACAATTGTATTTTATTGGATTACTCTTTTACTGTTTTTTCCATGATAGTACCTGTTAGGAGATAATGCAATATTGGAAATGGTCTTGATGACCAAACCAACATCAAATTAACTTCATTCAACACTATTTTAGAAACTATTGGTATTTGTGTTGAACTTGAACGCTATTGGGAAGTAATTGAAAGGGACATAAATATGCATTAACATTGGGAAGCCAAACAAAGGCATCCCAGGAATCAACAATAACCTCCCTTTTCCTACCTCTTTGGTATTTATTTCATGTCCTCTAATCCTCTCATATCTCGAAGGAGAAGAGGGTTGTCCGTGAAGATACCTCTATTTTTGAAATAGGAAGGAAAAAAATTGTCTTATCAACACAAGAAAGTTCTCTTAGGCGAACTTTATATAATTCTTCAAGTTCATATTTATCACCCATGCCTATCACTTGCAACATGACATTTGTGGGTAGTGGTAGTGACATCGGAGGTTCCTCCTCCTCGCAAAATTCTTCTTCATCAGTAATTAGTAGTATCTACAGTCATCAAATCTCTATTCAATCCACTATCAATCCTGCTAACGTCATAAAGAAATATGGAATTTTCCAATTTGAGGAATATGCTATGACCACCTCGTGGCACATATACTCTCTATTGAATTTCACACAAGCCACTCACCCATTACCAAAATTCAAAAACCATTTTCCTAGGTTTTAGGGAAATGACATTGTTACTACAAATGAACACGTAGTAGAATTTTCTAATGCTTGTCATAACATAGGGGCTAATGATAACAACACTTTCATGAGTTTATTTGTCAACTCTCTCGAAGGGAATGATGCAATAGATTTTTTTGATCTCCCTCCAAAAATCATTTCCACTTGGGAAGAATTGGTTTATTGGTTCAAGTCCACTTATGGACAACCCAAGAGTCCAGCTGAGTACTTAAGAGAATACAATAATATTTCCTATAAGGATGGTGAGACCATTAAATATTTTAACCTTCACTTCACCAAATTATATAATCAAATCTCTGAACTAATATGTCCTCAAAATCAGGTTGCTTTCATGCATTATTATAATGCATTACCTTCTCCTTATCATCATAGACTTGAAGAGAAGGCTATTGACAATCTTGGTTCCACTCTTTAGACTTGTTGTTGGCCATTGGTTATGGAAGTATGAGAATATCAAGGAAGAAAAGGGAGAATGTGAACTGCACAGAAGACACAGTGACTATTATTGGGTCAAAGTGAGAAAAAGAGTAGAAAAGATGGAGCGAAGTCCGAGGAAGAAAGTCGTTGGATGAGGAGATCGAGGATGACAAGTCAACAAGGAAGAAGGATCATGGACATGTTAACAAGCAGAAAAGCCATCGTTTGATGATTTGGAGAACCCCACAATAAGGAAGTAAATATAGGCTGGCAAATCCCTGACAATATGGGTCAAGTTGACCTAGGGTTTTAGACACCTAGGGTTTTGGTATCTAGGGTTTTGGACACTTAGGTTTTGGCCTAAGGCTGTCAGTGAGCTATTGTAATGTATAAATAGATGTCTAAAGGGCCTAGTTTGGGTCGGTACTTTGGGTTGGTACGATAATATTGTATTGTGGTTGTTGGTATTGAGTTAGGTGAGAGAGGAGTATTCTGTGAGAGGGAAGTGCTGAGTACGAGAGCCTTCTAAGTTGTAAGATCTTCAGTTGGGTGCAAAGATCAACCCTGCAGCTGGATGCATATGGAGAGGAGAGAAAGAGAGGAGAAGAGAGAAGATCAACTAGATAAGAGCGTAGACATGAACTGTATGCTTTACCCTAATATAATATGGCACAGTTCCATGGATGTAGCCCTAGAGAGAGGGTGAACCACGTATATTTGGTGTTGTGTGTGATTGATATTTTGTATTTGTCATCGATATATTGTGATTTCATTACTACTTTAGATATGATAAGTAGATGTGCAGAATAGATCTAAGTTGATAAGTGATATATGAATGTTGTGTTGTTCTTGTGTTAGATCCACTTGATATTCCCTTTGGTTGTAGACATCTTTGTCCTAAAACCCCCTCATAATTGCTTCCAGTGAGACTGCATCTTCTTCACAGGTTCTGCCAAAAGGGCTAATAGTTAGGGATTGTTTGTGCGCTCTTGGAGCTGAACCCTGGGTCTACCCCTGTGCCAACAAATGGTTCCATTGTCGGGACTTGAATATTCTTGAGGGAATTTCAAGGTGGTTTCCATCGATGAAAAACATTCAAAAGTGGATAGAAGATCAAGAGAAGGAATTCACTGAAGCCAATAACAAGAACCCTAATCTTAGTTCATAGGTCTAGTTGGAGAAATATATCTTTACCAATATACATGAGATCTTCTTTGGATGAATCCTTAAAGAGCTATGTGAGTGGCTAGCTAGATTAACATATACCCAGTTCGAGATCTGATCTAGACTTCCTATGGTTTGGACGTCAGAGTTGATCAAGAAGGTCAAGAAAGTTTATAACATTGTATCAGGAGTAATATATCATTGTTTTGATAGTACCATTGGAGGGTACATCACTGAGTTTGTTGTTGACAGAGTATAATCATATATCCAAGCCAAGAGATATTTTTTCAAGGGACCTCGAGGGAAAGTTTTGCATTTTCTGAAGCTAAGAATCAAGATGCTATTGCACAAGAAGAACATATTGAAGATACAATATATTGGTCAGATCAAGAAAGGATAATGTTCAAAATTTCAGACAGCGACAACGACACAAAAATCGAACATATGCGTAGTGGGAGAGTGTTCTGAGAGGTCCACCTTACAAATTTGTTTAAGTAGAACTATAGGGAGGAGGGTTTCTACAGTGGAGGGGAAGAAGATCTGACAGACAAAGAACATTCAAACCCCACCGTGCCATAGGAAGGACAATATGAAGAACTTCACCAAGGAGAACTTGAAAACTTAGAAACCGCACAGACCATCTAAGTAAGTATTGTTATCCTTCCTGTTGATTCAGTCTTAAGAAACCAGAGTAATCCCAGTCACCAGAGAATCCAAAGAACTATCAATAGTATTCCACCACACATTCAGTCAGGAACCCTAGGAAGATCTATGGTAGATGAGATGAGACTCCCTATCTTTAGGGGAGATGGATCTGAAGATCCTGATCAACACTGGTTCCTGTGTGAAGCCATATGGAACATTAAAAATTCCACATATGAAGCTGTCAAAAGAACCCAGTTTAGTAAAACTCTCAGAGTTCACGCACTGAGTTGGTACATGAAACTTGTCCAAGGACTTGCACAGCCTAAGCCATTGAATCAGATCAAGAATGCGTTGATTGAAAAATTCAAGAAACCTAAGTCAGAATCCCAATGTATCACAGAGATGAAAGAGATCAAGCAAAAGGTGGTTGAACCCGTGTGGGAATTCGATTAGAGATTCAAAACCTTGACAGGTCGATTGACTTTTCAGATCCCGGATGA
Organism: Picea engelmannii; assembly: GCA_009831015.1. Classification (NCBI taxonomy): domain Eukaryota; kingdom Viridiplantae; phylum Streptophyta; class Pinopsida; order Pinales; family Pinaceae; genus Picea; species Picea engelmannii. The sequence goes on from WSFP011349684.1 coordinate 4,127, forward strand.
ACAGAACAAGGAATGGTTCATTTATTCCGTTCTACCACACATCAGAGTTCCCCGGATGCAACAAAAGATTTCTTTGTAGGATGAAGTGTTGGAGATCACCATGAAGTTGGAATCAAACCCTATGGGAGAATCCAATTCAGGTATGAGTAAGATCTTGAGTCAGCTAACTAGTTTGTCTCTGCAGGTCGAAGATATAAAGAAAGATAAGGGAAAAGATAAAAGAGAAGACATATGGTGTGTCAGATGTAGATCAGAAGGTCATGACAAGGAACACTACCCTTTATTCAATGAATATTTGGCTTCTAGAGCTCCAATCCCCTTGAATCAAGTCACCTTACCCTAGTACGAGGTGTGTAGGAACAAACATCATACTGGTGAGTGCTATTATATGCAAAAGTATGTTCAGACACCTAAAAATTTGTACTGTACATTCTATAAGTCCGTAGGACATGATGATAGGGATTGTAGGGCTTATGATATCATGCATGAAAGGTAAAGATACATATATAAGATTCAAGGTGAATTACAACAAGAAGAAAACACTACGTAGTACAAATCTCCAGGAAGAGGAAAATTCAATCCTCACGGTGGATTCAAAGGAAGAGGAAGAGGAGGAAGAATGATTCGAGGCCAAGGATAGATCATCTGTTATAACAACGCACAGCTGGGACACCTCCCAAGGGATTGTCAGAACCCTTGTACCACTTGTAGTTACTACAACTTGTTTGACCATGTTATAGAATATTGTCTTGTACTGCTAGCTAAGCTTCAGGAAAGACAAGGACCTCAAAAAAACCCATTAGTGCAACTAATCTATGTTGAACCTAAAAGAGAAGACCCTAGAGTTGTTGTTATAACCAGAGGAGGTGCTATTACAGGAGAAGATAGACTGACCCAAGGGAATACTACAGAATATTCAGGAATCAAAAAATCTACAGAGAAGACCCAGACCTTTGATGCAAAGAAAGATAAACAAATATTTGAGGAAGCGAGAAAATAATTTAGAGGAGACCAAGGTTCTTCATCAAATACAATACCAAAAGTAAGAGAGTATGGAATTCCTCATGCATTTGATCAATCTTCTTCGCCAAGAGGAGGAAAAGAGGTAAGCAAGCTCATAGAATTTTTACATACTTGTATTAAGTTGATTCAGGATGAAAGCGTTGTACAAGAATTACAAAATTTAATCAAACAATATGAGCAAGGAAATATAGATCCTTTACTGAATAGGGTAGTACACCAAATCGGTAAGAAGAGAAGGATAAATAAGGAATTACATTTGAATTCTCAAATAGGAGAATACATGATAGACTATGTGGTCCTTGACTTAGGGTCGAAGGTCAATGTCATGACAAAGAAAACCTGGGCACTGATGGGAAAACTAAAGTTGATTTATTCCCCTATTAGGCTTAGGATGGAAAGTCAACAAGATATGAACCCATTTGGATGATTGGATCATGTCCCTATAGACATCGACAGAGTAAGAACATTTGCATATTTTGAGGTAATTGAAATAGTTGATGACAGTTTCCCTTACCCTGCGCTGTTAGGAATCGATTAGGCCTTCAATAACTCTATTGTTGTTGACTTAAAGAAAAGACATATGATTTTTGAAGGACATGTCCTTATGGTCATTTCACCTTTAGATCCAGATGAAGGTCAATGATACACAGAGCCCATCAAAGAAGAAGACTACGCATATGCACTAGAAAACATCTACAAGCTAACAGCCAAACAACAGGGTTAAATTAATCCTACAACCGATGGGAATTTAAGTTGGCGAAGTGACAACACATGCTCATCAAATTTAGAAGAAGCACCGGAGAACTGAAAGAACCATATGTATGAAGTATATACAAGGAGATGTGTTGTATTAACCAGAGAAGCTCATTGGATTGGCACAACAATAAGTAACCTACCCACATTTGATGGTCTTAATCCGTTAGAAGCCTTCCTATTAGATTTTGAAGCAAGTGTTCCAACACAACAGAGGTTTTTGGAAATGGATGAGGCCTTGAAAGCCACACCAACAAGATGGTGGGGGACACACAAAAGTAATATTATAGATTGGGTACAATTTCGTACTCTGATGACAACGCGATTCTCAGAACAAGTAGAAGGCCACAAAGTTCGCTACAGGTCGAAGTTGCCCAAAGGACCATGTGAAAAGCTGTGAGGAAGCCTGGAGAAACATTCCTCAAGAACAATGGGTGCACAAATTCATCAACACACTGGACACGACACCTATCAACTGGTACCTTCAAGCAGAACTGTGCCTCATCACTACATATTGGAAAGGTATGACTCATAATTTTATAACTACATTCCTATTTGAAAGTCACTTTCCTTTAGTAGATCAAGCATTATAGATTGTGAGACATAAATTATTTGATGAGATATCTAGCCTCCCCTTAGAATAGGAAGAGGATGAATGGACTGCACCTCTCTAGAAATTGCAAGGCTGTTACAACATCAATGTCGATGAAAACGATGAACCGAGGAAGGTGAGCATCGCAAAAATAGAAGTCCAGAGAGATGTGGAAGGGCTAGGAGTTGAGTTACCATTTATTGGACAACCGATCAATATCAAGAAATTCAATATTGGAATAGAGAAGACACTGAAGCTTGCCAATGTCGAAGATTATTGGGATGCTGCTAACATTGACAAGATTACTGAGTTGCTGCATGAATATCAGGACTTGTTTCTAACCAAGTTCATTGATATGAATGGAATTAAAGGGCCTATGGGAGAGATGAGGATCCCTTTAAAACCAGATGCTAGACCAGTCAAATACAAACCTTACAGATTGAACCCTAAAAATAAGGAGAAAGTTAAGATTGAGCTTAACAAAATGATAGAATCATGGATTATAGAACCTGTGGAAGAATTAGAGTGGATTATCCCTATGGTGGTGCAAGACAAGAAGATAGGTGAGATAAAGATATGTGTAGATCTTAGGAAGTTGAACGATGCTTGTTTACATGAACCCTTCCCTACACCATTCACTGACGAAGTGTTAGATAACGTGGGAGGCCAGGAGGTATATTCTTTTACAGATGTATTTCCAGGATACCATCAAATCTAGATTGCCAAGGAGGACCACCGTAAGACCACGTTTTCCACAGAATGGGGATCCTACCAATAAACAATGATGCCATTCATATTGAAGAATGCCCCAACCATATTTTCCATGGTGGTGGTCAAAGCATTCAAATAATTTTTGCATAAATTTCTAGAAGCATATTTTGATGACTGGACTATGTTTAGTTTGTTGAAAAATCACATTTAACATTTAAGGCTAATGTTGGATAAATGCAGGCAGTGTCAAATTGATTTGAATCTGAAGAAGTGCATTTTCTTCTCACCATTTGGAGTTTTGCTAGTAAATATTGTATGTAAGCAAGGACTGCTGGTAGATCCATCCAAGATCACTATTATAGTTGATCTACCCCCTCCTACAATAGAAATAGCTGCGCATTGTGTTGGGACACATAGGCTACTACAAAAAGTTCATTAAGGGCTATGCTCATATTAAAACACCCATGGAGAAGCTGTTGAAAAAGGATTGTCAATTTAGTTGGACTGAAGAATGTCAGTAGAAATTCGACACACTGAAAGAGAAAATGGTTTCTATGCCCATTCTGGTCTTTCCAGATTGGACCAAGGAATTTCATGTACATGTCGATGCATCTTACATTGCATTGGGAGTTGTTTTAGCACAACTAGGAACATGAGACATTGAACACCCTTTATCCTTTGCTAGCAGGAAGTTATCTACAGATGAGATTAATTATACCACTATTGAAAGAGAGGGATTAGCCATGGTGTGTGCATTGCAGAAATTTCTCCACTATTTGTTGGGAGGAAACTTTAAAATGTTTATTGATCACTCGGCGCTGAAATACCTAGTCAACAAGACAACGTTGGGGGGAAGGATATGCAGATGGCTTCTGCTATTTCAAGAATATGATTTTTAGATCATAGTAAAACTAGGAAGAATGAATAAGGTTCCTGACCACTTGTTGAGGTTGGAACATGGAGAAGAGCCCACTAATCTGGAAGATACATTGCCAGATGCATAACTGCTAGCCATTAGAAAGATCGATGACCACTTTGCAGAGATAGTCTAGTTCTTATCAATAGGAATGGCACCTAGTGAGTACACAATTCCAAAGAAGAAACATCTAGTAGTATGCACTATAGATTTCTCACTTATAGCTATACATCTATACAAGATGGGACTAGATGAGATATTGTGAAGATGTGTTATGGAGGCAGAATGACCATTGATCCTCACAGAATCTCATGAAGGCATCGCAAGAGGACATTATGAAAGTAAAGAAACTATGTAGAAGGTTCTTAGAGTTGGCCTTTGGTGGCCTGCTTTACACAGAGATGCTAAAGACTATTCCAGAGCCTGTGATGTATGCCAGAGGGTTGGGAAACCATCCAGAAGAGTTGAAATTCCATTAGCACCACAACTGAAACTACAAGCATTTGAAAAATGGGCCATTTACCTTGTTGGACCAATAAACCCACCAGGAAAGTGCATAGGAGAAAGGTACATAATTACAGAAACAAAATACTTGACTAGATGGGTCGAAGCAAGAGTAGTCAAGGACTATAGTGCCACTATAGCTACACTCTTCATATTTGATGACATCATAACCAGGTTTGGATGCCCAAAGATCCTTATGAGTGATCAAGGAACACATTTAATCAATATGACAATTGAAGCCTTGACTGACGAATTTACAATCCACCATCAGAAGAGCACACCGTACCATCCTCAAGCAAATGGGACAGTTGAAGCATTCAACAAGATCTTGGAGACAACACTAACCAAGATTGGTTGTGTGAATAGAGATGATTGGGATTTAAGAGTACCATCAGTGTTATGGGCCTATAGAACCACTTGCAAGAAGCTAACAATGCATACCCCCTTCAAGTTGGTATACGGTCTTGAAGTTTTTGTTCCAATAGAATATCTAGTACCAAGACTAAGAATTGTTTCTTTTACAGATATGGATGACACTGAAGCTGTTCAAGAGAGGCTCGCAAATTTGGTCAAACTTGAGGAAGATCGATTCATTGTAGGATTCAAAAGAAAGTTCAGAAGGAAAGAGAGAAGGCCTACCATGACAGGCGCATCAAGCAGAAGGCATTTAGACAAGGAGACCTAGTGCTGGTCTATGACAAGAAGTTCATAAAACATCCTAGAAAGTTCAGAACGCATTGGCTTAGACCATATAAGATCGCCTATGTCACAGAAGGAGGAGTTGCACAGCTGAAGATGTTAAAGGGAGAATGGAAGGAAGGATTAGTGAATGGGAGTCGACTGAAGTTGTATTATGACAACCAGCTGCCTCGAAACTCTCAATGAAAACATGAAGAAAAGGGTCTAGGTACCAAGTGCAGTTGAAAATGGGTACCAAGCACATAAAAGATAGTCTACATAAGGAGGAAGAGGAGGCATAAAGAAGAAATAAAAGGCTACACTGCGCAGCCTAGAGTCGAAGTAAAACATGAAGCTCTGATCTAAAGTTCCTCGAGACTAGTCACATGTGACTATTGGGGGTCTGTTGGCCCTTGGTTATGGAAGTATGTGAAGATCAAGGATGAAAAGGGAGAATGTGAACTGCACATAAGACACAGTGACTGTTATTGGGTCGAAGTGAGCAAAAGAGAATAAAAGATGGAGAGAATCCAGAGGAAGAAAGTCATTGGACGAGGAGATCGGGCTGGATAAGTCAGCAAGGAAGAAGGATCGTGGACATTTCGACAAGTGGAAAAAGCCACCATTGGATGCTTTGGAGCACTGCGCAAGAAGGAAGGAAAGATAGGTTGGTGAAGCCCTGAAAATATGGGTCAAGTTGACCTAGGGTTTTAGACACCTAGGGTTTTTTTATCTAGGGTTTTGGACACCTAGGTTTCAGCGTAAGGTTGTCAGTGAGATATTTTAATGTATAAATAGAGGTCTAAAGGGCCTAGGCTGGGTCGGTACTTTGAGTTGTTACAATAATATTGTATTGTGGCTATTGGTATTGAGTTAGGTGAGAGAGGAGTTTATGTGAGAGGGAAGTGTTGAGTATGAGAGCCTTTTGAGTTGTAAGATCTTCAGCTGGGTGCGAAGATCAACCCTGCAGTTGGGTGCACAGGGAGAGGAGAGAAAGAGAGGAGAAGATAGAAGATCTGCTAGCTAAGAGTGCATACAAGAACTATATTCTTTAACCTAATATAATATAACATAGTTCCGTGGACGTATCCCTAGAGAGAGGGTGAACCATGTATATTTGGTGTTGTGTATGATTGGTATTTTGTATTTGTCGTCGATATATTGTGATTGCATTACTGCTTTAGATCTGATAAGTAGATGTGCAGAATAGATCTAAGTTGATAAGTTATATACAAATGTTGTGATATTCTTGTGTTAGATCCACTTGATATTCCCTTTGGTTGTATACATCTCTATCCTACAACCCCCTCATAATTTCTTTAGGTGAGACTACATCTTCTTTGCAGATGCTGTCGAAAGGGCCAATAGTTAGGGCTTGTTGGTGCACTCTTGGAGATGAAAATTGGGTCTTCCCTTGTGCCAGCACTTTCCTAGAATATGGAGAGAAACACGAAAGAAAGGGTCTCCCTAAGGGAGACTTGGTCAAGCAAAGAGACATGTCTACCCTCCTACAACTCGTGCAATATATGAATAATACGATGATACCCTACGAGCAAAAAGGAAATGCATATTCATCCTCCCCAGGAGATTCTTCTTATTCCTTAACACCTTTTAGGAATACTAATGAAAACACTTTTCAGCCAAAGTCCATAATGGCTCGCAGTTGGTGTAACTTTTGCAAAGAAAATCATGAGAGGAATACTTGCGAAGTTAAGAGAAATGCTAGGGATAAGATCTTTGGCAAAAGTCCCGATACCATGATCATTGTTTTAGATTGGGTTGAACGAGAATATGCTATGGTAATTAATACCTTGAATAAATATTACACTACTAAGTGAAAATATGACTTTCCCTGCACTTCATCCACCCCAAGCTCATCTTCTCAAAGTGATGATACACAAGCTGTCATAATTTTTTATAATCAAGGAGTGTCTTCTCCTCTCCCCTCTTCTAAGTGTAATATCCTTAATCAATTGTCTAATATCAAAGATGATGCTACTCTTTTGGACATGGTTTCCATCCTAGAACAATAGAAGCATCTTAAGAACTTTATGGAAGGTAATATTTCTACAATAGCCAATATATTTGAATATTTAAAGGAAGAGGATTCAACTATAAATAATATAGGTGTTTTTGGCATAGGGGAAAACCCAATATTCGGCTCCAAGAGTACACCAACAAGCCCTAACTACTGGCCCTTTCAGCTACACCTACGAAGCAGATGTAGTCTCACCCGAATCAACTATGGGGGGGTTGTAGGACAGAAGTGTCTACAACCAAGGGGAATATCAAGTGGATCCAATACCAGAACAATACAACATGCATATATCACTTATCAACTTAAATATACTCCATACACCTATCATATCTATCACAACAATGCAATAATAGTATATCAAGGCAAAATAACACAACATCAATCACACACACAAGAAAGATATACGTCGTTCACCCTCTCTCTAGGGATACATCTAGATAACTGTGATTTATAATATATTAAGATGAAAGCATATAGTTCTTATCTGCACTCTTAGCTAATAGATCTCTCTCTTATCTCTATCTCTCCCCCTTCCTCTGCACCCAGCTATAGGGTTGATCTTTGCACTAAATTGAAGATCTTACAATACCAGAAGGCTCTCACACTTATCACTTCTCTCTCATACAAAAATAATCTTTCACAACATACCAACAACAACTAGATCGAGTAACTCGAACCTAAACAAACACTCTTTCCTCATATAGGTTCTTATTTATACATTACAATCACTTACCAACATCCTTAGGTCAAAACCTAGGTGTCCAAAACCCTTGATACCAAAACCCTACATCAACTTGACCCACGTTTTCAAGACTTCATGAGCTTGTCTTTCCTTCCTTCTCCCATGGTGCTCCAAAGCATATAACGATGGATTTTCCAACTTGCTGAGTTGCCCATGATCCTTATTCCTTGTTGATCCATCATCCTTGATCTCCTTGTCCAATGGCTTGCTTTCTCGGGCTTCACTCCATCTTTTTTTCTCTTTTTCTCACTTCGACCCAGTAACAGTCACTATGTCTTCCGCGTAGTATTTCTCCTTTTCTTCCTTGATATTCGATCCCTTCCATAACCAAGGGCCAACAGGCCCCCAACACTCACCTGTGACTTGTCCTGAGGCACTTTAGATCTGATTCTTCTATTTTACTTTGACTTCGGACTATGTAGAGTAGCCTTTGCTTTCTCCTCTATGCCTCCTTTTCCTCCTTATGTAGACTATATTTTCTATGTCTGGTAACCAGTTTCAACTACACCTAGTACCTAGACCCTTTTCCTTATGCTTCTACTGAGAGCTGCAAGGTAGCTGGTTGTGATAGTACAACTTCACTCAGCTCCCATTCACTAATCCTTCCTTCCACTCTCCCTTTAAAGTCTTCAATTGTGCATCTCCTCCTTTTGTAACATGAGCGACCTCATATGGTCCTAGCCAACACGTTCTAAACTTCCCAGGATGTTTTTTGAACTTACTGTCATATACCAGTACCAAATCACCTTGTTTAATGCATTCTTCTTGATGTTCTTGTCATGGTAGTCCTTCTCTCTTTCCTTTTGTATTTGTTTATGGAATCCTGCAACAAATATGTCTTCTTCCAATTCGACCAACTGTCCAAGCCTATCTTGAACATTGCCAGTGTCATCCATATCTATAAAGGCAACAATTATTAAGCTTGTCACCAAGTATTCCATTGGAACAATAACTTCGAGACCATAAACCAACTTCAAGGGGGTTTGCATTGTTAACTTCTTGCAAGAAATTCTATAGGCCCAAAGTACTGTTGGTACTCTTAAATCCTAGTCATCCCTATTCACACTGCAAATATTCATCAACATTGTCTCCAATATCTTGTTGAATGCTTCCACTGTCCCATGTTTTTGTGGATGGTAAGGTGTACTCTTCTGATGGAGGATTGCAAATTCCTCAGTCAAGGCTTCAACAGTCTTATTTATTAAATGTGTGCCTTGATCACTCATAAGGATCTTGGGGCATCCAAACCTGGTTATGTTGTCATCAAGTATGAAGGACGTAGTTGTGGTTGCACTATAGTCCTTAATTGCTCTTACTTCAACCCATCTGGTCAAGTATTATGTCGCAGTGATGATGTACCTTGCTCCTGTGCGCTTTCCGGGTGGGTTTATAGGTCCCACAAAATCAATGACCCATTTATCAGATGCTTGTAGGGTCAATTGTGGTGCTAATGGCATTTCATCCCTTCTGGATGGTTTCCCAATGCTTTGGCATACGTCGCAGGCTATGGAATAGTCTTTAGCATCTCTGTGTAAGGTAGGCCACCAAAGGCCAGCTCTAAGAACCTTACGCATAGTTTCTCTACCTACATAATGTCCTCTTGTGATGCCTTCATGAGATTTTGCGAGGATCAATGGTCGTTCTACCTCCATAACACATCTTCTTATTATCTCATCAGGTCCCATCTTGTATAGATATCCTGCTATAAGTGAGAAGTATGCAATGCGTACTACTAGATGTTTCTTCTGAGGAATTGTATATTCAGTAGGTGTCATTCTTATTGATAGGAACTAGACTATTTCTGTGAAGTGGTCATCAAGCTTTCTAATGGCTAGTAGCTATGCATCTAGTAGTGTGTCCTCCAAACTAGTGGGATCTTCTCCATGTTCCAACCTTGACAAGTGATCAGGACCTTTGTTCATTCTTCCTGGCTTGAATATGATCTCAAAGTAATATTCTTAAATAGCAGAAGCCATCTGCATATTATTCCCCCCAACACTGTCTTGTTGACTAGGTATTTTAGCGCAGAATGATCAATAAACATTTCAAATTTTCCTCCCAATAAGTAGTGGAGAAATTTCTGCAATGTGTACACCATGGCTAACCCTTCTCTCTCAGTGGTGGTGTAGTTGACCTCTGTAGTTGATAGCTTCCTGCTAGCAAAATATAATGGATGATCAATCTCTCCTTCACCAGGTTGTGCTAACACTACTCCTAAGGCAATAGAAGACGCATCGACATGCACATGAAATTTCTTGGTCTAATATAGGAAAACCAGGATAAGCGCAGTAACCATTTTCTATTTCAGTGTGTTGAAGCTTTGCTGGAATTCTTCTGTCTAACTAAACTGACAATATTTCTTGAATAGTTTCTCCATAGGTGTTGTGATCTGAGCATATCCTTTAATGAACTTCCTATAATATCTTGTGTGTCCCAGTGCAGTGCATAGCTATTTGATGAAGTAGGAGGTGGCAGATCAACTATAATGGAAATTTTAGATGGATCAACCAACAATCCCTACTTGCATACAATATGACCTAACAACACTCCAAATGGTGAGAATAAGATGCACTTCTTCATATTCAAAGAAATTTGATACTGTCTATATTTTTCCAACATTAGCCTTAGACATTCAATATGATTCTTTAATAAACTAAAAATAGTCCAATCATCAAAGTATGCTTCTAGAAATTTATGAAAAAACTCTTTGAATGCTTCAACCACCACCATGGAAAAGATGGCTGGGGAATTATTTAATCCAAATGGCATCATTGTATACTGATAAGATCCCCATTCTATTACGAATGTGGTCTTGTGGTGATCTTCCTTGGCAATCCGGATCTGATGGTATCCTGAAAATCCATCTGTAAAAGAATATACTTCCTATCCTCCCACATTATCTAACACCTCGTCAGTGAATGGTGTAGGGAAGGGATCATGAAAACAGACATCATTCAACTTTCTAAGATCTACGCAGATTCTGATCTCTCCCACATTCTTGTCTTGTACCACCATGGGGATAATCCACTATGATTCTTTGACAGGTTCTATAATCCCTACTTCCAACATTCTGGCGAGCTCAATTTTCACTTTCTCTTTTACTTAGGGTTCAATCTGTAGGGTCTCTATTTGACTGGTTTAGCATCTGGCTTCAAAGGGATCCCCATCTCTCCCATAGGCCCTTTAATTCCCTTCATATCAGTGAATTTGGTTGGAAACAAGTCCTGATATTCATGTAGTAATTCTGTAATCTTGTCAATAGTGGTAGCATCTGAATAATCTCCAACATTTGTAAGATTCGGTATCTGTTCTGTTCTAATATTGACCTTCTTAATCTTGATTGGGTGTCCAATGAATGGTAACTCAACTCTTAGTCCTTCCACATCTCTTTGGCCTTCTGTTTCTACGATGTTCACCTTCCTCGGATCATCGTCTTCATCAGCATGGATGTTGTAACAACCTTGTATTTTCTGGAGAGGCACAATCCATTTGTCCTCTTCTTTCTCTAAGGAGAGGCTAGAGGCCTCCTCAAATAATTTATGTCTGACAATATCTAATGCTTGATATACTGAAGGATATTGAATTTCAAATAAGAAGGTGGTTACAAAATTCTGAGTCATACCTTTCCAATCTGTAGTGATGAGGTGAAACTCTGCTTGAAGGTACCAGTTGATATGTGTTGTGTCCAGTGTGTTGATGAATTTGTGTACCCATTTTTCTTGAGGAACGTTGCTCCAGGCTTCCTCGCAACTTTGCACATGGTCCTTTGGGTAGCTTCGACCTTTGTATCAAACTTCGCAACCCTCTACTTGTGCTGAGAACCACGTTGTCATCAAGGTACGACACTATACCCAATTTGTAATGTTACTTTTGTGTGCCCCCCACCACCTTGCTAGGGTTTCTCTCAGGGCCTCATCCATCGCCAACAGTCTTTGTTGCATTGGTACACTCTCTTCAAAGTTCGACAAGAAGGTTTCTAATGGATTTAGACCATCAAAGGTGGGTAAGTTACTTACTATTGTGTCGATCCACAAACTTCTTTGGTTAGTCTAGGAAATATTCTTGTAGATACTTCATACATTTTATTCTGCCAATTCTCTAGTGCTTCTTTTGAGTCTGATGAGCATAAATTTTCACTTCGCCAGCTTAAGTTTCCATCGACCATAGGATTAATGTAATCTTGTTGTCTAGCTGTTAATTTGTATATATCTTCTAGTTCATATGCCTGGTCTTCTTCTCTAATGGGCTCTATGTATCGTTGACCTTCATCTGGATCTAAGGGTACAATGACCCTAAGACCATATTTTTGAAAAGTCATACGTCTCTTCTTTAAATCAACCACAGTGGAATTATTGAAGGCCCAATCAATTCCTAACAACATAGGGTAAGGGAAGTTGTCATCAACTATCTCAATTAGCTCAAAATATGCAAATGTTCTCACTCTATCAATGTCCACATGGACATGTTCCAGTCTGCCAAATGGACTTACAAATTGTTGATTGGCCATCTTAACCCTGATAGGGGAATAGATCAACTTTGGTTTTCCCATCAGTCCTTAGGTTTTCTTCATCATGACATTGACCTCCGAACCTAAGTCAAGGACTACACAATCTATATCATATTCCCCTATTTGAGCATTCAAATGTAATTCCTTATATTTCCTTCTCTTCTTACCAATTTGGTGTACTTCCCTATTCAGTAAGGGGTCTATCTTTCCTAGCTCATATTGTCTAATTAAATTTTGGTAGTTCTTGGACAATTCTCTCATCCTGAATCAACTTAACACAAGTATATAGAAATTCCATGATCTTGCTTAACTCTTCTCCTTCTCTTGGCAAAGCAGACTGATCAAATGCCTGAGGCATTCCATACTCTCTTACTTCTGGTCTTGTCTTTGATGAAGAACCTTGGTATCCTTTGAACTCTTTTCTTGCTTCCTCAAATTTTTGTCTTTCTTTATTTGCATCAAAGGTTTGGGTCTTCTCTGCAACTTTCCTAATTCATAAACCTTGTGTAGTCTTCCCTTGGGTCATTCTGTCATCTCCTATAACAACGCCTCCTCTAGTAATAAAAATGAATCTAGGGTCTTCTCCTCGAGGTTCATCTTTGATCAACTGTATTTGCAAGTTTTGATGAGGTCCTCGTTTCTCTTGAAGTTTAGCCAACAATGTTGGACATTCTTCAATAACATGCTCGAAGGAGTTGCAGTAGCTGCAAGTAGTGCAAGGGTTCTGATAGTCCCTTTCCAAGTGTCCTAGCTGTGCACAATTATAATAGATGATCTGTCCTTAGCCTCAACCCATACCTCATCCTGGTCCTCTTCCTCTGAATCCACCACGAGGATTGAAGTTTCCTCTCCCAGGGGAGTTGTACTGCGTAGAGTTTCCTTCTTGTTGTACTTCACCTTGAATATTGTATATGTCACTTGACCTTTCATGCATGATATCATAAGCCCTAAAATCCCTATCATCATGTCCCATGGACTTACAGAACGTGAAATACAAATTTGTGGGTGTCTGAACATATTTTTTCATGTAATAGCACTCATCGGGGCGATGCCTATTTCTACAAACCTCGCACCAAGGTAAGGTGACTTGATTCAAATGGCTCAGGGATCCATAGGCCAAGTATTCATGGAATATAGGGTATTTCTCCTTGTCATGGCCTTTTGATTTGCATTTGACACACCAAATGTCTTCTCTTTTATCTTTTCCCTTGTATTTCTTGATATCTTCAACTTGCAAAGACAAACTAGTTAGATGACTCAAGATCTGACTCATACCTGAGATGGATTCTCCCATAGGGGCTGATTCTAACTTCATGGCGATCTCCAGCACCTCATCCTGTGAAACAATCTTTTGCTACATCAGAGGAACTCTGATGTGTGATAAGAGGGCATCAATGAACCTTTCCTTGTTCTGCTCATTTGGAATCTGAAAAGTCAATCGATCTGTTAGGGTCTTGAATCTCTGATCGAACTCCCAAACTCTCTCAGCTACCTTCTTCTTGATCTCCTTCAGTTCTGTAATACATTGGGACTCCGACTTAGGTTTCTTAAATTCTACAATCAACGTATTCTTGATCCCATTCAGTGGATTAGGCTGTGCAAGTCCTTGGACAAGCTTCATGTACCAGCTTAGTGCACGATCTCTTATGGTAGTACTAAACTAGGTTATTTTAACTTCTTCGTCAGTGACATTATTAATATTCCATATGGCTTCACATAGGAACCAGTGTTGGTCAGGATCTTTAGATCCATTTCCCCTAAAAATAGAGAGTCTCGTGTCATCTTCCATAGATATTCCTAGGTTCCCTAACTGAGTATGTGGTGGACTACTATATGCTCTGGTGGCTTGGATAACTTTGATTTATTAATACTACTGAATCAACAAGATGGATAATAGAACTTACCTCAACAGTCTGTGTAGTTCCTGAAGTTTCTGGCTCGTCCCAACAAAGTTCTTCAGCTTTTCCTTCCTCTGTCCTAGTGGGTTCTAAATTCTCTTCATCCATCAGATCTGCCTCTTATCCACTGCAGAAACCCTTGTCTTCATAGTTCTTCTTGAACAGGTTTGCAATATGAAATTCTATGAACACTCTCCCACTGCACGTATGTCCAGCCTATGTGTCGTTGTCACTGTTTGAATTTTTGAACATTATCCTTTTTAGATTTGACCAATCTACTGTATCTTAAAGATGTTCTTCTCATGTAACAACATCTTGATTCTCAACTTTAGAAAGTGTAACAATTTCCCTTTGGGTTCCTTGAAAAATTATCTCTCAGCCTGGCTATACAACTCTACTCTGTCAACAACAAACGCGGTGATGTAGCCTCCAATGGTGTTATCGTAATAATGATCCACTACTCTTGACACAATGTTATCAATTCTCTTGATCTTCTTGATCAACGTCGACATCCAAACTACAAGAGGTCTAGATCTAACCTCAAACTAGGTATCTTCCAACCCGACTAACCACTTGTATAGTTCCTAATGGATTCCTCAAAATAGTATCTCATGTATATCAGTAAAAATATATCTCTCCAACCAATCCTCTGTACTCAGATTAGGGTTATTGTTCTGGGCTTCATCGAAGTCCTTTTCTTGATCCTCTATCCACTTTTGAATCTATGTCTTTGATGGGAACCACCTTGACATTCCCTCAAGAAGATTTTGGTCCTGGCAACGAAACCATTTATTAGCACAGGGGAAGACCCAGGGTTCATCTCCAAGAGCGCACCAACAAACCCTAACTACTGCCCCTTTTGGCTACACCTGCGAAGAAGATGCAGTCTCACCTAAAGAAGCTATGGGGGGGGTTGGAGGACATAAGTGTCTACAACCAAGGGGAATATCAAGTGGATCCAATACCAGAACAACACAACATGCATATATCACTTATCAGCTTATATTTAATCCATACACCTATCGGATATATCACAACAATGAAATAATATTATATCAAGGCAAAATAACACAACATCAATCACACACACAAGACATATATATGTGGTTCACCCTCTCTCTAGGGCTACGTCCACAAAACTATGCTTTATAATATATTAAGATGAAAGAATATAGTTATTGTCTGCTCTCTTAGTTAGCATATCTCTCTCTTCTCTCTATCTCTCCCCCTTCCCACACACCCAGTGGAAGGGTTGATCTTCGCACCTAGCTGAAGATATTACAATACCAGAAGGCTATCACACTTAGCACTTCTCTCTCATACAACAATAATCTCTCACAACATACCAACAACAACTAGATCAAGTAATTAAAACTTGAACAAACCCTCTTCCCTCATATAGGTTCTTATTTATACATTAAAATCACTTACCAACATCCTTAGTTCAAAACTTAGTGTCCAAAACCCTATATACCAAAACCCTAGGTTTATAAACCCTAGGTCAACTTGACCCACATTTTCAAGGCTTTGCCAGCCTGTATTTCCTTCCTTCTCACATGGTGCTCCAAAGCATATAGTAGTGTCTTTTTCCACATACTGAGTTGCCCACAATCCTTCTTCCTTGATGATATATCATCCTTGATCTCCTCATCCAAATACTTTCTTTCTCGGGCCTCGCTCCATATTTTCTTCTCTTTTTCTCACTTCGACCCAGTAACAGTCACTGTGACTTCTGCGAAGTTCATATTTCGCCTTTTCTTCCTTGATCTTTGCTCCCTTCCATAACTAAGGGACAACATGTGTAAATAATCTTAGGAACCCTGTAAAAAAAACCCCTTTCTATATCTCTATAAAAATCATGGATAAAATATCTCATTGTTTCCTAATTGATGGCGGGTCCGGTCCAAGTGTAATGTCTAAAATTATCATGGAAGATCTTGGCTTTTCCTGCACTAATGAAAATTCTAGAAGCATGCTCTCTTATAATAGTTTGTAGGAATCAACTATAGGTGAAATCAAAGATGTAACCTTAGTTCTGTGTGCACATCTCGAGATAAGAACAACCCTCAACATCCAAGTAATTGATATGTCGATGAGTAACTATTCAAATATTTTAGGAAGAGATTGGCAAGCCTTAACTAGTGGATACCTTTCACTTGATAGAACACATTTGTCTGTCCCTTGAAATGGAAAGAACATTATATTCCTTAGGGAAGGAAGAATTTCACCATATATAGAGAGCATTCCCCAACCTAATGTAAATTATCTCAAAGAATATTTGGGAGTGTACTCTATCTTTGATGATGAGGGTGACACTATGCTTGAACCAATTGATTTTGATTATGGCATGTGGCACATGCATTTCGATGGCTCATGTTCAAATGAAGGTAATGGATATGACATCATTCTATATTATCCTATAGGTAAAATCCACAATTTCTCTTATAGGTTTGAATTTGATTGCACAAACAATGTCGCTAAGTTTGAGGCCTTACTGTTAGGCATTGAAAATGCATATACCCTTGGTTGTGGCCACCTTACAGTTTTTGGTGATTCTGAACTTGTTGTGAATCTTGTACGTAATATTTATTCACCAAGAAATAAGTTACTTAAACATTATAATCAAGTTGTTTGGATGTTGATTTCAAATCTATTATTATTTAACATCACTCATGTTAAGAGGAAACTTAATTCAATGGATGATAGGTTCGCTATTTTTGCAACATCCCCTACCCAACAAATTTTACCTCAAAGACCTGATTGTACGTTTCAATCTCTATATCGTCCTTACATCCCTGATAATGTAGAATCATGGCAGGTTTTCCTGAGTGATGAAGGTATTTGTGCTTTCATACAAAATGAACCATTTAAACCCAAAGAAATCATCTCTTTTGAAGATGACAAATTTCCTAAAGGCTTGACTCCTCTTGAAAGTTCATTTTCGTCAAGTGATGTAGGAAACAAAGAAACACGTAAGGAAGAGGAGTCAAAAAGGAAAGTTAGTGATACTATTTCCTTGAATATTGGGACATATGAATATTCAAAGATCATGAAATTAGGTTCCCAATGTTGTAATGAAGAAAAAGTGAAATTCCTATAATTACCCCATGAATTTCAAGATGTTTTTGCATGGTCATATGAGGATCTTCATGGTTTTGACCATGCTCTCATACAACATGCCATTCCTATCAAGGAAGGGGTAAAAATAGTTAGGAAAAAACAAATACCTATTAACTCTGTGCTCGAAGCCACTATTCGAAAAGAATTCAAAAAATTGTTGAAAGTTAATATAATATTTCCAATTAAGTATTCTGAGTGGGTTTCAAATCAGGTCCCTATTCAGAAAACTACTGGCCAGATCCAATTATGTGTCTATTTTTGCGCATTGAATAGAGCAAGTGTCAAATACCATTTTATGCTTCCTAATATGGAAATTATCTTACAAAAAGTTTCATGGTCTCAAATGATGTCCTTACTTGAAGGTTTCTCCGGGTATGATCAAATCAAGGTAAAAAGGACTGATAGGTATAAAACCACCTTTACTACATGTTGGGGCACATTCACTTATGAACACATGCCTTTTTTATTATCTTATGCAGGTGCCACCTTTCAAAGAGATATGAAAATAGATTTTGACGATCTAATCGATAAGATTATCCAAGTTTATCTTTATGATTTGACTGTTTATTCCAAAAACCGGTTGGATCGTTTTGGTCATCTTAGAAAATTTCTCATGCATTGCAGAAAATTTGGCATTTCTTTAAATCCTTCCAAATCTATTTTCAGTGTCACGAAGGGAAATATCCTCGATCATATTGTTTCTAATTCAGGGATAAGCATAGATCCTCAGAGGATTACTGCAATTCTAAACCTCCCTGCCCCAACCTCAAAGAAACAAGTTCAAGATTTCATGGGCATTATTAATTTCGTTTGTATATTTTTTACTGATTTTGCTTTCATGGTTAAACCAATCCATAATATTTTGAAACAAGATCGTTATTTTTCTTGGAAAGATGATGTCGAGAATGATTTCCTTAGGATTAAGAAATCAATTAGCTCTACACCAGTTCTGGCGAAACTGGATTTTGAGAAATATTTTATCATATATACCAATGCCACCGAGGAAGAAATGTATGTTATCCTCTTACAATGTGATGACCAAAAAAATAAAAAACATGTAGCTTATATGAGACAAAGTCTATCAGATGGCGAGATCAAATAGTCTTACATTGAGAAACATGTTTTTTCTCTTATCAAGGCTATAAAAAAAAATTCCATTTTATTTTAGGCAAACATACGTAGGTAAAAGTCCCTTTACGCGTTGTCAAGTTTTTGCTTTCAAAAACTTATATTTTAGGAAACTTGCACTTTGGATTGCCAAAATTTAGGAGCATGATTTGATGATCATGACTTTGAATATAATCAAGGGATGAGACCTATCTCTTCACTTATCCCAACACCCTGAACCAAGCGAAGAGCTTGACAACCAAGATAATCCTCTTTCAACACTATTTTATATTGAAAATCAAAATATTTCTCTATTTGAACATCCTTGGTATAAAAATATGGTGTATTATTTGCAGTATCAAAAGTCTTTAGATGGGCTAGATCCTCTCCAAAGAAGGATACTCCACCTTGAAGCTTCCAAGTATATCATTTTAGGAGAATTTTTGTTTAGGAGGTTTGTTGATGGTTTGTTAGTTCGATGTGTAAATGATGAAGAAGCACATAAGTTATTATTCAAAATCCATGGATCATTAGCTTCTTTCATTCACATCGGTGGCCATTTTTATGCTAAGGCTATTGCTTTTAAGATCATAAGAAATGGTTACTACTGGCCTTCGATATTCCACGATTCATATAAATTTGCAAAATCCTGTGATAAATGCAAAAGATTCATTGGGAAAGAACACCTTTCTTCCATGCATTTACAACATGTCCTCCCATATTTCCCTTTTTCTAAATGGTTTCTACACTTTATTGGTCCTATCAATCCTCCATCTTCTGCAGGGAATATCTTTATTTTGACAACCACATATTAATTTACTAAGTGGACCGAGGTTGTCCCTCTTAGAAATGCACAAGATGAGTATGTAATTTATTTCCTAGAATCTAATATATTTTGCAAATTCGAAATCTCATTAGAGATCATTACGGGAAATTTCACATCCTTCATTTCTGCAAAATTGACCCAATTTCTGGCTAAATTAGGTGTTAAATATTTTACTTCATCTGCTTATTACCCTCAATGAAATGGGCAAGCAGAGTCCACTAACAAGAATCTGGTTAGGATCATAAAGAGAATCATAGAAGGAAAACCTCACCAGTGGCACACACTTCTCACTTATGCTCTATGGGTAGACCGTACAACCACCAAAGAAGGTACATGATTTACTCCCTTCAAGATCGTATATGGCCAAGAGGTTATTATGTCTACTGAACTATAACTTTACTCCTTACGAATGATGTTACAGACTGCAGAATTAAATTATTCTAATGTTACCCAAAGGATAAATGCATTCTTAGCCCTGGAAGAACAAAGAAACTTTTCCTTGGAGAACCTAAAAAGAAGGAAACAAACGGTGAAAAATTATTTTAACAAGCAAGCAAAGGTTGTTGAATTCAAGCTTGACGACAAAGTCCTGCTATGGGACTCCACCCATGATGAAAGAGGGAGACATTCTAAATTACAAAAATTATGGCTAGGTCCTTTCAAAATCTCTTTTATCCTCAACGCAAACTCATACCTTCTAAAGGATTTGTAGGACCGATTATTTTCTTAAATTATTAATGGTTCCCACTCAAAACACTATGTTGAACTAGCTTGATTATTAATTCTTTGTATAAACTTGACTGATGTATCTAGTCCTTTGTCTTACTGTTTTTTTTTCTACTTAGGTTTGATTGATTTTTTAATTTCTGTTGTTTCTTTCTCGTAATAATCAGAAATAAAGTCTGGATAAGTTTTTCCATAACAATTTCATTCTGTAAGTATTGTTGATCAATGAAAATAAAATGCACACAACTGTCACGATGTGCTCTTTTTAAGACACCACTGGAATAACGTTTTTCTTTCAATATTGTTGAAGTATAATTGGTTTTGTCTTTTTCCTTGTTTCTGCTATCCCTTTCTCCCCTCCATACTGAGATTCAATAGAATATCAGAAGCATTCTTCTCAAAATTATAAAAAGCATTATCAATTATGAATCTTTGTCCATACAAGACCAACTCCCCTCATACATCTCACTTTCCATAAGTTATTCCCTGAAGTCTTGTCTAATTATTTTCCTTAAACCATCTTTTTCCCCATGTTGCACAACTATTCTTTTCAACAATTTATTTTTTTGATTACTTCTATTGGTCTGCGAAACCAAACATTTTGAGTTCTAAAACTATTGGGAAAATATTTCCCCATGGAGTGATTAGTTTGCTGATGCCCAAAAGAGCAACATGAAATCCCTACCTGCAAATGGGTTGCAAATCCTTACTACTTATATATATTTAATAATAGACTAGGTGGGACCTTGTTATGTGAATGATGATGAAAGACACTTTTATTTTATTTACGCCCATGACTACCTTGCGAAATTGATTCTATAGTTTGGGAATGAACCCAAAAATTTGAAACAAGTTTCAATGTGAAATGGACTAATGATGGGTGTGTTGGCGATTTAATTTAAAAAGAAAAGAAAAGAGGAATTTTTTTTTTTAATAAGCATCTTGGTTTATTCTTACTACACATATATTTTGAATTGTTGTTCAAACCTCAAGAACAAGCCACATAGAGTTATGGTGTATTTCACTTATGATATACTTGTTATTATTGTGGACAGTGGATAAGTTTTATAAGGTGTCAATCCTTCACTAGCAAAGAATGTGGGACATGATATGTTTTGGTGCTAATTGTTGAGTATATATATAAAAATTATGATCTTAATGTAGGGAGGAAAATTCAATTTTTGGATTGAAGATTTATGTGGCAAACATAGTGGACTATGTGTTGGAAGTATTGGGTGTGCTCGTACTTGGCTCTAGTTGATGGAAAATTAATGTGGGAAATGATGCGCAATTACTACACATTTCTCTAACCCTACCTCGAGGTCGCCACCCTTACCTTGTTTGCACTTGTGTTGGTTTCTTTGGCTAGTGTTGCCTCCATTTTGCTCAGATTTGGGAAGAAAAGTGGTGTGAGTTGGTTTTCTGGCATTCTCCTTACATGTTTGTTGGCTCTTACCTCTCCATTCATGAACTGTAGCTCCGCTCCAAATAAATTCATGATGTTGGCTCTTAGATTTTCTTACAGTATGTGTTTTCTTTCCGAATTTTATAATGGATGTATGTGGGTATCATGGTTGTGCAAATTGCATTTGAATGGAGGTTCCTCCCTGTTGGAATTTAAAATTTTCAAGCTAAGAATAATGTTCAAAATTCCTTTTTGTTTGGATTATGTGATTGTGTTGCATCCATAATGAATGTTGCTTCTGTTTCTATGACTGTTGGAAAATAATTATGGCAAGTATTTTTCGATTTCACTCATCTATGGTGATTAAAATTCAAGTATTTTTCTCTGAGAAACAAAAGAAAAAATTGTTTTTTTCTTGCATAACGCCATACCCTTTACCCAATATTTGGAAGACTTGCAACTCCTTCAAATTATCTCTCAATTGTTTGTGGACAAAGAGGTGTATTTTCCTTGTGGCCACCATATGAGTTCTATGGAAATTATGTTGTGGAAATAAATGGCTAAATGGTATTTTGTAAATCCCTTATGAATGTTTCTCCTTTTAGTGCCCATACCTCAGTGCTTTTATCTGGTGTATGGAAATTAGTAGATTCGAACTCTGGTCTTGATATATGTTATAGTGATTAACCTGACAATGGGAAAGACAGGTTATATGCATGAAGTATTGGCTCGTTTTTTATTTATCCATGGGAGTTTAGTCAATTTTGAAGTTATATGATGTTAAAATAAAATGATGAGCACCAGTTTCATATGAGGTTTTGAACCCGGTCTTTTTATGCAACAAGTATTGAAGGTTTTGATACAAGCCTTGTATAGTGAAAGGTCGATGGATTTATGTTGTGTTCTCAACCTCCCATGCGGACTTGATGTATTTTGGGTTTAATTGTTTGGAATGAATATGTTAATAGTCTCTTATAAAAGATCTGCTAATAAAAGAAAAGGAAGGGGAAATTGAATTTGTAAAGCTTGACAGTCCCGAAACTTTCCTGGGGTTTTATATTAGGTACTATAAAAACTCTTGTTTCTTGGATTTGAATTATTAACAGAGAAAAGTTTTGGAAAATTGATGGTGATGATGATTTTCAATAGATACTATTGCATATAATAGAGCAATAATCGTATTTTTCCCTTTCATTATCTCACTTTCCTCTCATTATATGCCCACCACCTTCCCAGATACATTTAAAACATTCCCTATTTTATTATTATGAATTTCATTTTTTGAAAAGAGAAAGGATTAAGAACAAAAAAAAGGGATAGTTGATGACTGGTGTTGGAAGTTTGGATATGGATACATTTTCTATTACATGTGCATTTGCTTGAACAATGTTAATTAGTCGCTTCCCATCCATTCTACCATTTTTTTCTCATTATAAGCCTCTCATATTCCCAATATCCCTACCACTCCCTATTCAAATGACAATTGATTGTTGAGTTTTAAGGTGTTGATGGATGGATTTCATGTGTTTTTGTGGTGAATGATAGAGACAACCTTTTGATTTTATTTAGGTAGAGTATTGATGCATGGATTGTTAAGAGTTTTTCATAACATGTTGGGAATATTTCTTCAGGATGAGTTTCTTTAGTAGAGGCAACAATGGAAGAGGTGTTAATAGAGGTGATAATAGAGGCAGAAGAAATAATTGGTAGAGAGGCCATAGAAGACCATGATTTCGATACATTTTGACATTGATCCGCAAAAGCTGAATCAACTTTTCCAAGCTGGGTTTTTTAATCTATTTGGCCAAGAAATTTTGCAACATATACTTGAGAGGCCTCCTTACCAGCCATGTCAAAATGTATTTGGTATCCATGTCCCCCCTCATGTGTCTATGCAGCCAGAACCACCTGTCAATGATGGTTGGAAAGAGATTGTTCATCGGCCTGTAGCTCATCACCTTGGTTGGCCTACCATGTCTTTTCCATTACCCCCTCCTCCACTGCCAATAAATCCAAATTCCCAATTTGATCATGTTGTCTCGCTAGTATAGTCCTCCCATGAAAGTAAAAGGCTAAAAAAGGATGTTCCCAAGCCAAAGCTAGATATAAAGGAAAAGGAGTGGCCACTCCCTCCAAGTCATCCAAAGATTCCTCTGAATCTGTATCCTCTTGTCTTCATATCAAAGATGATTGTTCACACATCATTAGTGTAGTCCACCCACAAGGTCCCATCAATTGAAGGCTATTACATAGGATAAATTAGAAATAGGATCTAAAGAGGGAAACACTGAAAAGAGGCAAAATGTCTCTCATAGCAAATATGGTTTTTAATGTTGATTAAATTTTATATTGAGGACAATCTTTTTATTTGGACAATGCTTTGGAAAACATTGATATAATGTCATTTTTTGATTAATTGGGTTGGTTGTCATTGATGTCAACCCTTGAATAAATTCCAGTAGCGAATTCCGATAACACAAAGGTTTGGGTAATGGACCCAAGTTTGTTTGATGGATAATGGTATGCATTTTGATATATTTGAAGGCAAGACTATTATATATGGATATTACATGATGCCATTTCCAGTGGTATGTGGAATGTCACATAACTCCTCAGGGTTAGAGAGTTATGGTCATGTGAAGTTGGAGAACCCTCATGAGTCATCTAGAAGACCCAAAAGGTCAAAGTAATCAAAGTGTTTGCAAAAGAAATTATTTAATTAATAAAGTTAATGGAGAACTCCCTAAAATAAGGAAAGTGGGATGCTACATGAAAGCATAAATAAGAGGAAAGACTCTCTCATTTAATCACACTTGAAACTATTGAACATCATTGAATATCTATTTTGTGAAAGGTTATTTGGGTAGGTATTATTGATAGATAAAAGTGAGACAGAAAAAGTATGGTAGAAAAAGTGAGGTAGAAAAAGTGCAACAGAGAAATCACGATAGAAAAAGTGTAGCAGAAAAAGTGTGACAAAAAAATCGTGGCAAAAAAAGTGTGGCAGAAAAATCATGACAAAAAAAGTGGGGTAGAAAAATCATAGCAGAAAAATTGCGACAAAAAAATCGCGACAGCAACATGGTGGGGGTCTATTTATGAGAGATATGGAACATCTTGTTTGAGGTGTGTTTTGTGAGCTAGGGTTTATCTCTTGAGATGGTATTGGATGTTCAGTATTGTTGCATATATTAGATTTGTTGAGGGATACAGTTGGTATATTGTTGTTGGTATTTGGCATAGGGGTATTGGTCTTTTGGTTGAGGTATGTCGCTGAAGTTTTTGGTACAGATAGAGGTTGTATAATAGTGAGGTTCTAACACATGGTTTTAGGTATAGGCTTTTGGTATATGTATTTGGTATATGGTTGGGGTACATGTTGGGTGCATGGTTGATACAAGTAGTTGATGAGTTGGCACATACATGAGGTGTATAGTTGATGCACTCATTGATGGTACAGGTTGGTGCATGGTTGATGCACTTGTTTATTGTACAGGTTGATTACAGGTTGTTTGGTACAGGTTGATGCATGGTTGATGCACTTGTTTATGGTACAATTTGATTACAGGTTGATTGGTATAGGTTGTTATAATGGTATATCTCACAGTGATAGTGTGACAATGGTTCCATCATTCTAATTCTACGTCAAGGAAGTTGGACGGGGCAAGGACAGGTGGTTGTATCCACCTTCCAATTGTAGATGAAGAACATAGGGGGTTGTAGCCTCCTTCTGGTTGTATCCATAGAATTGGGGAGTTAGAGATTCCCTCAGGTTGTATCCTGAGAAACTAGAGGGTTGGAGCCTCCTTCCAGTTGTAGCTAGAAAACAAAGGAAGTTTGTGCTTCCAATGAACGTAATTCTTAAATACATATAAGAAAAATTATTCTTTGGTTTTCTCCCTCTTTGGGTTTCCACGTAAAGCACTCGTGTACTATGTATGTGTGTGATTGTTCATTTTTTCATTATTTATTTACTTTGAAACTATTGGATGATAATGCTATATTGATATAACACTTGCATTTTATGGTGAAAAATGATTAAATTGCTCTATAACCGATTCAACCCCCTCTCAGTAATCCAACATCATTTTTGGATATAGTCATGTTATATTTTGATGATATTAAAATTTTTGATCATTAATATGAGAATGGGAGTTACAAGGAGGATGTTTGAATCATTTTTTTTGGGTTTTATACTTCATGTTTTGATGATTATTAAAAGAAATTGAAAATGGGAGTCACAAGGGGTCCCACCTATTTAGTTATTATTTAATTAGACCCTTATTTATATATATTATTATTTATTTTTCTCAAATAATTAGTTAAGCTAATTATGCTTAACTGAATAAAGGCAATTGAACTACCATAACTTATTGAGAAAGAATAAAAGATCAATCAAATGAAGAGACAAGAGGCAAGAGATAATAGAGGGAGAAATTTTTCTATAAGGTTTTCTCTATACTTGTGCGATACTTTGATTTTTCATTCATTTTGAGTTTACTATAAGTCTTAACCATCTTGATGACAACAGGGTCTTATTGAAGGAAACAAGATTCAAAACTGAATCATATATTTCAGCAACTTGTCTTTAAAGGTGTATGATTTAGCTTTGGCAATCAGTGTGTTCTTGTATGTTTATGAATTAAATTTCATGATTGATAAAGAGTATTTTGCAAAGTCAAGTGACAACAGTTTGTGGAAAGTTGATCCATATCTTTAGCTTTAGTTTTCTTTTGTTGTCAGATTCTTTTTTTATGGTTCCCATTAGAGGCTTCTAAATATTACTTTGGTCCCTACCCTCACAGGGGTTTGTAAAGAGAATTCAAATTTGTATCTCATAATGAAATCAATATAAAAATAAGATTTTTTATTTCAATCTCACATATGTATTTTGATGATTTGGTTCATATTTTTCTTTTATCTCCATGTACATACTCATGTAATTTCTGTTTAGTTTATTTATTTTTCATAGTACATATAATATATAAAAAACCATCCTTGGTCCCTCATACTTAATACCTGTGGATTAAGTGATTGTTTTTTTTATTTTAAGGCTATAAACCCCAGGTAACATTCCCAAATATCTTGCCTTAGACTAGAAAGACATGAAAATGCTTGAGTAAGGTTCCTCATACCTTTTCCTCAACATTTATTTGGCAACCATACTAGGGAGATCTTCCATATCTCTCTGGTTTGTTGTATCACAATTGTATTTTATTTTTTTGT
This sequence comes from Picea engelmannii, assembly GCA_009831015.1. NCBI lineage: Eukaryota > Viridiplantae > Streptophyta > Pinopsida > Pinales > Pinaceae > Picea > Picea engelmannii. The sequence goes on from WSFP011349684.1 coordinate 30,899, forward strand.
TTTATTGGATTGATATTTGACTAATTTTTTTGTGACAATACCTGTTATGACACAACCCAATATTGGAAACGGTCTTGATGACCAAACCAACATCACATTAACTTTATTCAACACTATTTTAGAAACAACTAGTACTCATGTTGAACATGAACGCTCTTGGGAATTAATTGAAAGGGACATAAATATTCATGAACATTGGGAAGATAGGAAAAGACATCCTAGGAATCAACAGTAACCTCCATTTTCGTACCTCTTTGATATTTATTTCATCTCCTTTAATCCTCGCATCTCTTGAAGGAGAAGAGGTTCGTCCCTTGAAGCTAACCCTACTTTTGAAAATAAGAAGGAAAAAAATTGTCTTATCAACACAAGAAAGTTCTCTTACGAGAACTTTATATGATTCTTCCGGTTCATCTTTATCACCCATACCTATCACTTTCAACACAACATTTGCAGGTAGTGGTAGTGGAACTGGAGGTTCCTCCCCCTCGGAACCTTCTACTTCATCAATAATTGGTAGTATCTACAGTCATGTAATCCCTATTCAATCCATTACCAATCCTGCTAAAGTAAAAAATAAATATGGACTTTTCCAATTTGAGGAAGATGATACAACCACCCCATGGCACATATCTTCTCCCTTGAATATTGCACCAGCCACTCACCCATTACCAAAATTCAAAGACCATTTTCCTAGGTTTCTAAGAAATGGCACTGTTACTACAAATGAACAACTAGTAGCATTTTCTAATGCTTATCATAAAATAGGGGTTAACTATAATGACACTTGCATGTGTTTATTTGTCAACTCTCTCGAAGGGAAAGCTGCAACAAATGTTTTTGATCTCCCTCCAAAAATACTTTCCACTTGGGAAGAATTGGTTTATTGGTTCAAGTCCACTTATGGATATCCCAAGAGTATTTTCTATCGAACTAACATATAACATTTCAAAGTGTCTTTTCTTGTGTCTCGAGAAGGTACAATCATCCAGAGAAGTACTATACCTGAGGGACAACAATTAATTTGACTTACAAGGCATCTCTTCCTACATTTTATTCCACTTAGACTTGACCTCGAGGGGTTTCACCTCCATTTCCCTCCATCTTCATCTCAATCCCACTAGGGTCACCAAGATATCCTCCCTAGAGTGACCTAGTCACCATTTAATTGCGGTACCTACATCGAGGTGAAATTGGGTCTAGGATTCCCAAGTTGTAGCACTTTCTTTGTGGTTGGGTCGAGCATTTCCCAATCAACAATTTGTGCTATAAAATGTTGGTGCCGCTGTCGGGGAAGATTTTGAATCTTCTTCGTACCCTAATGACACTTTGGTAAGATATCCAAAATCCTTTCCCTTAGCTTTCCCGACGACTCCACCCGAGGAAAGTTCCCTTTACACCTTTCTTGATGAGTGAATTTTGAAAATCATCTGGGGGATCCACCTTCCCAAAATCCTTTTTTTCACTGAACCTTCCCCCCCTAAAGTTTTAGGAATTCTAATATTTACCAAAGAAGGCCTCCTCTCAAGTCTCTTGTTGCTAAAACCATTTTCCATAAATCCCTTCTTCTTTCTCCAATGGCTCACCCTTGGGAAAGAGACCTCTACAAACCCCTTAACATGAACAATATCCAAGGTTACCCTAACCAAATGCCAACAAAAGTAAACAAGTGGTTTCCAAATTTCCCAGGAAACAATGTCATAATTGTCAAAGAGCACATTTATGTCATGGGCTCAGATATGGACAATGTAGGTATTGTTCATGAAGATGTGGCCATGAGACTATTCACTTCATTATTGACTGAAGAAGCTCTTGATTGGTTTAAAGGACTCCCTGATAATCATATCATGACATATGATTCTTTCTCCACCTTATGTAAAAGTAGATGGTGGGACACTTGGGACTCAGTTCAATTAAATAAAGAAAAAGGAGAATGAAACGGTAAAGGAATTTATTTCAATATTTGATAGGTTGTACATGCAACGTTCCCTCGGACAACCACAGGTCAGAGTGCACCACTCCAGAACAACCACTCATGCTCTGATACCAGTTGGTAACATTCCCAGTAATCAACTGAGCTATGCCACCTATATTTACTCTTTAAACTACATGTAGCTAAAACATATACATACATCATTCTTGCGGAAGCTTTAAAAATAAACAACAATTTTCTTTATGTAACATACAAATTTTATATTGAAATAACAGTAACTACAGATATGTAGCATTTACAAGAAATTACCCATAAGCACACAATAAATCATAATCACATATATGATAAAATCGTAACATAGGCATGTAAATAACAAAGAAGCATATCATTTTATCATACAATTGGTACTTATATTAGAAATACTGTCACCAACTGCTTACAGACCGTCCATGAACCTCCCAACCATATAATACACTATTCATCACTCTCAACAATGAGTCACCCCCGAGTTGGGACTGAACTCCACCCAGGGTAAAGGGTTCCTATCTAGGCTAAGGCTAAAGGACAACAGGAAATACTCTGTCTCAGGTACTCAATCAACTAACAACCTACAACCTCTCATTCCCAACATGTCTGTCCCACCCAAGGAAGTGTTCCCCTTCTCTACTCAACAGTCCCTTGGCTGCCCCACTTCCCTTCCAAGGATTCAACAATAGGTCGGACCAGAAGTCTCAAAGCATTGTAGCTGGAGTTTAGCACCTTCGGGAATCAATCCCCAACAATTATCTCACTCAGAGAACTGCTCACGGGTCTGACAACCCGCTTCTTCAATCCCTCTCCAAGATAACCAGGTACACCAACCAAAAAAGGGTTATGGGAACAGGTTCACGAATGGTGAAATGGCTATCTCCAAGATAACATAATGCGTGAGTGAAAATGGTCATGGAATCATTGATTGGATAACTGAGTGTGTATAGGAATCACTGTGAACTCTTCGTGAAAAGTGATGGTGAGAATGATGGTCGAGCTCCCTCTCCAAAATCCCCAAATGACCTAAGTCCCCCCACGATATGAATGCATGTCCCCAACTTGACACTTGTCATATCAAAAGATACTTTGGTCCACTTGTCTCCAACTTGAGAACTTAGGATAAAATAATTATCCATACTTTACATTTTAGGAATATTAATATAATATTTCCTTGACATTTGGCCCTCCCTTTCCCTAACAGGTGAAGTTCATTCCCCCATCTCTTTTATCATGGTCATTCTATGTGCAACGATGTATTTTATATTAATCATGAGTCATGTACAAAGTAGGCGCATTGGCCCTTGACATCTAGGCATTTTGCCTAATACCAAAACATAAGCATCCCAACTTATAATAACCGGCTCACCAACCTATAACACATATCATATACACGAGGCTCATTGTCCTCCATACTGTGTGTGCCTTAGTTACTACGTGCAGTATCTTGCGATGTGTTAAGCCCTAATATTGGCCCATTACCCCTTAATTGGGGCATATTAGATTAGTAATGTTATTTTATTTATGTCGACTTTAGGCCATTAGTTGTAATTTAGATTAGTAATGTTATTTTATTTATGTCGGCTTTAGTCCATTAGTTGTAATTATACCTCCTAGTCTCCTATATATACCAAGGAGACATTTTCATTTTGAATCATCTTGGACTTGAACATTTAAGTGGGGTAAAAGGAGGTTGCCCCCTCTAAGAGGCTTATGATATGAAATTATCTATTTTTCAAGGCATTGATTACTTTTCCTGAGGTTTTTCTATGCTATATTGATGTTTGGTTCTTAACATATGGTATCAGAGCTCAAGGTCTTGGGGTTTCGCTGCTACATCTGAGACACCGTGGAATTTTCGCTATAACTTTTTTTCTACAACGTTTCATAAGGAATGGATTGGAGGATATTTAGAATACGGATCAAGGTACGTTGGGTTCAAAATTCATCTCCTGAGGCCTTATACTTTCCGAGATACAACCTGTACAAGATAGGGTTCTGGAATCATCCTGAAATGAGTCATTGTGGAATTTTCGCTATAAAATATTTTATGTAACGTTTCAAACCCTAAAATCTGGAGGCAATTTATAGAAATTAGTAGTGTATATTTGGTAAAAAGTTCAGATTCTGGGTCATCTTGAATTTGTATATACACCCTGTGTAATATAGGGTATCTGACTAGCCCTATTGACTAGTCTCAAGAAGGTGTTCCAGGTAAAAAAATCATAACTTCTTCCTAGAGTATCCAAATTGAGTGGTACTAGTTTCATTGGATCATGGACAGTCTGTAGTATTTTGGGTATGATTTTCAGAATTTTATATCAATTATTTTGTGTGAGGAACACTATACAAGTGAGATCTCCTAGAAAGGACAAAAATCGGCAAGTTGTGGGGAAGTTACTGTAAATTCCACTTGGCACATACAATTTTGATCAGACCTGTGGCATTGCAGAGAAAAAATGTCAGAGAAATACATAAGAGAAATTTTCATACCCAGAAGGGCCAAAAATTGGGAGATACAACAGAAGAAATATTGTCTAGCAGAACCACCTCAAAATCAAGGTTCAAAAGTGATACTTGGCCAACATGACACCCAAAAATGGAA
>ML846636.1:0-19261 GCA_009831015.1 Picea engelmannii
CAATGCATCATGTGTATGTGTAACAAACATAAATATATATAAAATATGTAAATATAAATAAATACAAATAACTAATAATTAATAATTAATTATGGAGAGACATGACATGACATCCTAATGAAATGACACATCTCTTCATGGAAGGGCACCCCTGTGTGGGTATATATACAACCATCATTTCTCATTTGTAATCATCTCATTCATATACATTTTACTCAATATACTATTATTTCATCCTAAATGGATTACCTTATTCTATCCTACTTAAATTGGATATTCTTATAAGGAGTAGGCTAACTCAGGAGCACTCTTCCCTCCCGAGTTCCTAACTCCAGCAAGTCCTCCGGTGGTGGTTCGATGTCAAATGTCTTCCAAAGTATGACAACTATCTTTTCGACTGTCATCCGTCATCTCCCGAATTTATTTCACTTAGATGGTGATGGGATTGCCCTGCAGGATGACAACTCCCCAACATTAATGCAGAGTGCATGCACAATGGTAGCTTCCAGATGAGCAGCCCGTCATTAAAGGACATTAGCGCACTGATCCATCAACGCACTGATCCCCTTGATAGACCTCTCACAGCTCGAAGGCGCAGGCGATGGTGGAAGCCATGGAGATTTTCTTGTGAATGATAATCCAGATGAAGATTTGTAAGGGAGCTTATGATTATTCTTCTTACGCGTTCATAAGTGAATGGGAGACATAATATATTCACAAGTTAGCCTAAAATCTGTGGGCAGATTTTCAATCACATTGGTGGCAAGTGATATCCTCTTGCAATCCCGGGGAAGTGATATCGCTGGGAAATTTTCCAGTCTTTGGGTTGTCTCGTAAAAGAGTAGGCTAACTCGGGAGCTAAGTTCCCAAACAATATTGGTGAGCACCAACAATATTGATGGGAGTAACAAGATGAAAATGACAGAGGAGATATGGAAGAGGTTAACACAAGACCTGTTAATTGAAATTCTGGCAAGACTGCACGCAAGACCTATTAATTGAAATTCTGGCAAGACTGCCTATGAAAAGCATTATGAGGTTTCGCGCAGTTTGCAAAAGTTGGAAGGAAATGTTTCAATCCTCGGAATTCAGAAGGTTAGTGGCCACGTCGACGGTTTCCTCTACCCATGCATTTCTCATTGTTTAGGGAAAGAAACAGTTGACCTCAGTTGATTCATCTCAGGCATTTTACGTCAAGAACCTATGGATCAACACAGAAAGTGACTACAAATTTCACAGTCTCTCTCTGGATTTTCTTCCAAGCCCTGTTGTTGTGGTGGCCGGTTGCAAGAGCACACTTTGTTGTTCGAGTGGAAAAGATGAAATTTACTTATGCAATCCTGTCACCCAAACCTGGATAGAAATTCCAGAGCTTGTTGAACATAAAAGGTGGGATTTCATTAGTCTAGCTTCTCTAGAGAAACTGTTTCAAGAAGGAGCTCGGTTAGAGAATCTCATGATCATGGAAATCAATCAGTGCGATCAAGGCTACCTACATTAATTTTTGGCATTTGTGGTGGAAGAGCATAGAGGCGTAGGTCAAAATCTTTATTGTTGTATGAGTCATGGGAGAGATTCGTTTCCTATATAATGTCGTGAATAAAAAATGGGCAAATGCAGGAGTTCGTCAGAGCTGTCTACATTTGTGTATTAGTTGCACTTTCACATTGGAAGTACGTGTATTAACATCATGCTGATTGTTTGTTGGACAGTATTAGAGATTGAATAATTTGGTTTGAAGTTCACAATTATTGTTTTTCTTCGGGTCACAATAATTTTGCACAAATAGATGGATAAATAAGAATCTAGCTCATATGAAACAATCGTATTAGTTGCTCTTTCACATTGGAAGTTAGTATATTGAGATCATGTTGATTGTTTGTTGGACAGTATTAGAGATTGATTAAATTGTTTTGAAGGTCACAATTATTGTTTTGCTTCCAGTCACAATAATTTTGCACAAATAGATGGAGAATTAAGACACTGCTACTTAGCACTATGATTGTGGTTGTAATCATAGAAAATTGCTATTGGGAAGGAGTTGTTTTGTTTGGTTATTTCCTCTTGCTCTTGCATATACAATGTCTTTTTCCACTATCCCAAATATAGTCATGGCATGTCATTAATCAGTGTGTGGCTTTGCCTAGAAAGCACACTTACTGCTAGTTATATGGGAGTAATTGATTTTAAGCTACTAGTCTTAAGCCAGACATATGAAATCAAGGTGGTCGTCAGACATTGCATAACTCCTTGTACGTAATAGAAATAATTTGGTATGAATATAGTTGTACTTGTATTTCACTGAAACAGTTTTGCATCTTGTATTTGATAAATATATATACTTGAACAACGACTGAAAACACTATATTTGATAAATTATGGTCTTTGATTCGATAAATAAATAATCATATACATGCAATCAAGGACTTAAAACACTATATTTGATAAATTATGGTCTTTAATTCAATAAAGAAATAATCATATACAAGCAATCAAGGACTTAAAACACTATATTTGATAAATTATGGTCTTTAATTCGATAAATAAATAATCATATACATGCAGTCATAGACAGAGCAGATTTTTGAAAGAAAACCTTGCCCTATACTTTGTAACTATTGGTGATTAAGATGGAATGGTGAAATTTTAAACTGAATGCCAAAAAATCAACTAGACAAATAATCAAATGAACTAGCAAGAAGCTTCCCTAAACAAACTGTACTGTCATTTAGGTGTAGTATGTGGTTCCATGAACTTCACCTTTACTTATCTTCTTAACATGTTATCTGTGTAAAAATGTAATTACTAATGCCCATTTTGTATATGAGTTGCCATGTCAATAGTGCACATCAACATTTGAAACATCTTAATTAGTTGAATAGAGCTAATGCATTCAATCTTTGATGGCCTAAGCTATGCACATAGTTTGCATGAACTACAATTAATTATGATACAGTTTTTCAAAGGATAAAGTACTAAATACTGTTTGTTTATTTTGGAATTGTCTAACTGTTCTACTTTTGGAACCTATTTTGGTCCTATATTGACTTTTTTTTAGTTGTGCTTTCACTGATTTTGGTGGTATATGAATCCAAAAAGTAAAACATTTAGACTACATTTATTTTTTAGCAGCTTTTTTAGTACAATCATTTTCAGTGTCCTATGAGTGGTTTTCTTTTTATAATATAGTTTATTTTAGGCCAGATTCCTTTATACTTCAATATCTATTTTGTCTTTAGTCTTCAATTTTGTCCAACAAATATGTATGATATTGTAAAGGAATGTGACATTTCCGTTTGGAAAACCTTCATTGTGTGTTATATCTCTGTGAGGTAATTGGTTCCGTGATATAATCGTAATCCTCGGCAAGGGACATAACTAATCCCCCTTGAGTGTTTGAACACATGATGGAGAAGCATTGCAAAGTTAGTTGACAAGAAAGTTGGATCACAGAGTTGGAGGAACTTTTTGTTACAGTCTACATTAATGGAGAAAGCCTCCAAACCAGGCGTATACCAGTCTAAGAGGATCATCAACAACCTCACGATAGTCAGGTTTCACATTGAGAAAGTCAAAGCCCGTTGCTATAAATTTGGCATTGTTTTTAAGTGTGAGAAGAATAGTGAAGACACTTGGAAAAGTTGGAAAGAACTATTCAAGCTAAGATCAAGAAGCTTGTGACAATATGGCAATATCAAATGACATAATACCACTTGAACAAGATCTAAATACATCTCAAAAAGCTTGAAATACGTTAAAAACTTTGTAAGAGACATCTGCAATAATCGAGAGGTTGTCTGTTAAGAAACCAATTGTATATTTGAGGACAATAAAACGTGGATCACTCATACAACATCTCAATAAATTGAAACATATTAAGAAATGAACTTATCATTGTATCTAAACAGATAGAGAGTAGGGATCTTATTTTTATAACCCTTAACAATTGCATTGGTGTTTTCAAGTGTTTGTAGTAGGTATTAATGAGAGCTATAGCATTGACATTTGTCAATGATGAGCTAGGAGGATTGTTCTCGTGGGAGGAGAAGAATAAGCTTAAGGATGAAGGTGACAGTGATGAACACACCTTCACAACAAATCAATAGGAAAATGAAGACAAAGTTTGGCTATCAAGGAGAGAAGAGAGGGAAGTGAACGACAAGGTGACTTCAAGGTGATTTATCCATTTGCTTATAGGGTTTTCATTATTGAGTATGACTTTATTGAGAGTAGGGTTAGGGTTTTTCATTATGTAGGTTGAGTTTGTTACACATAGGGTTAAGTCTTTTCATTATGGAGGTTCAGTGTTTTAGATATAGGGAATGTATTCTTTATATTTGGCCTTTACATTGGTTTATCATGAAATTTTAAATTAATCTTTTTTTAGATATTTTAAAATCAATTTTATAGCAGCCCACAAGGATGAAATTTGATAGGCAAATTGCTTGTAGCCTTATGGTTTTTCATTGTGGATGTTGACTTAGTTGAATATAGGGAATTTATTCTTTATATTTGGCCTCCTTTACACTACTTTACCCATAAAATTTTAATATATTTTTCTTTTCTTTCTCAGAAATACTCTAATATCAATTCTATGGTAACTCACACAGATAGAATTTGAGAGGAAAATTACTCATCATGAGGAATTTTAAGGAATTTTACCTATCAAATACAATAAAAAAGTTTACTTGTCAAATACAATAATTTTTTTATAGGAACCATGTCAATCTTTGTTGAAAATCTTAAAACAAGTAATAGAGTGATCCGAACCATCAAATTTCATGGGTTGGTTTTGAAATTTCAATTCTATTGGTGGATTATGTTGATAAGGATTTTTAACCCTCATAAATCCATGCTAGAGTGCTAGGAAAAATCTTCAAAACATGATTCCAATATTTTATTATGCCCTAATTCACTTCTTCATTTCTTTCAAATTACAAAAGAAAAATGTTAAAATAAAATCTTAGTACTAGAAACAAGAGATAAACACAATCTAATTATATTTTTGTTTCAATAAATTTTGATACCATATATCCATATTTAAATTAAATGAAGACAATTCCCATTCATAAATAACATCGATGGCTAACAACATTTTAGTTAAATAGTTATAAATTAGATTGTTTTTCATAAACTTCTGACAAAATCCATAAAGAGAGACTCCAATGGTTAAGTGGGATAGGTAAGATCCAATAGGGACCATATTTACGATAATTAGTCTTTTTACCATGCCACAAAGGGGGTAGTTTCTGATGAAAGTATCAAGCTAGTGTTGCACAATAGGCCAAAAGAAGTGGCGTTGGAGTGCTCTTGAGACACCTAGAGAGTAATGAAAACATGATCATGAATCCTAGCTAGTTGATGAACAAATGAAGAAATGTTGTGGTGTTCCTTCAACAACTGAGAAGAGGATGATGGCTATAAAGTAATGGGCAACTCGTAACGAGAAAAATGAGTATATCCATAAGGGGCCTCAAAAGGAGGGGGGTCATGGGATGTTGTATGTTCAAGAACATGGTGGTCACAATATGTAGGAGATATATGATTAAGTTATCGAGTTCAATTTTACTATAATTATTTTGAAAAATACATCTAATGTGGTGTGCTATTAAGAATGTAGAAGATTATGTATATGCATAAATAAATTATGAAATTAGAGGCTCAAGAAATATTTCAATGGCTAAAATCTAGAAGCGAAGACTATGGATAAAGAACCAAACAAAGAAAACCATACTTAATGGCTCATAGAAGTGTAGTGCTTAATGAATGTGGAAGATTGAATGTGACCATAGAAAAAACATGGGCCATTATTAAGTGTTGAACAACCAAGTGATGTTACCATTGAGTAAAGAAGAGAAAAAATCATAGTAGTAATGAAGGACTAGACCCCGAGCAATGAATTTTGAAGTAGAACAAAGACATTTATCTAAGTTATTGAAGAAATGAATGTTTCTTAACACCTTTGTTTGTTGAACAATGAAGAGCCAATATTGAGCAAGTGAATAACCCTAACGAGTGTCAAACTAGTGATCATTTGGAACAACAATGTGCCAAGCATAGGAATGACCCAACCACAAAGCAAAGCAAGGGAAAGTCATGTGCTTAGCATGATAAAGATATAAAAATAATTCTTAATGGACTAGGTATGTGGATTCAAAAAATTAATTTCACTTTTAATATGCAATGAAAAACTTTTAAGACAAGGAACACTTAAAACATGTTCAAGACAAGGTTTCTAAATACGTTGAAAATAAACAAAAACTATTGGTAGGGACTATTTGGAGTGTTTTAAACATAGTAAGATATCTATCAATTGTTATCATTAGGAAAATTATTCAAATCAAAAGGCAAATGTGTTTGATTGCTCCGATTGGGCATGGATGCAACTATTGTTCCACGTTGTGGATTTGGCATGGATGCAACTTTTATTCTCCCATGTTGGCTAGACTCGATAAATTCATATGGCATATATTCTTCAATATCCACATTCAAGTCCTCTGCTAGAGCTCATTGAGCCCTCCATCGATGCTTAAATCTAGGGCTAATCCAACTTTTCTTTCTTCTTAGAGATCCATCCAATGCTTGTGGGTCATTGGTGAAGTCAAAGTCCATTATAAATTTATCATTGAAGTCAATAAGAAATATTTCCAAATGCTCCATTTCCAAACATTTATGTTGTTCCTGTGGTGCATGATCAATTGCATGCTGCCAATTTAAATGTATGACATTTTAAAATAGATGAATCATATAAAACATTCAAATTGAAATGTAAATACCATATCATATTAGAATTAAGTAAACTTTAATGGATAAATCTCATACAATAAAGAAGGATCACCTGTAATCCTTGTAGCTTCTCTAACATCCCTTGTATAATCAAATCGCAATCATTGTTTCCTTGATGAAGGGAATTGCCATCATCTCCTCCAACATTGTCCCCATTCCTATTTTCATGAGAATTCTCATTGTCCCCATTGGCATCATTTGTATGAGGTATATAAGTGGGTTGTTCTTCTAGAAACTCATCCACTGTTGTTTCCTCTATAACATATTCTTGGGATACTTCATTACAAATTCCATATAGAGCACTGACTTTCAAAACATGTTTGCATGTGTTGCCTCGCAATGCCCATGGGAAATCACATACTAGACCATTTGCAGTAGATGTTGATACAATGTAATAGTTTGCATGATCTGTCTGGCTAATAACCATGTATGCACCTTCAACAATGTCATGAGGACTAACATCATTGTCAGGAATACTCCTATATTTCTCTAATGAAGTCTCAGGGTACCTCTCCTTCTTCCAATTTGTTAGAAATCCAGACTCCTTCAAATAGTTTCGATGCACAAAAAAATGTTCCACCCTCTTCAATAGGGATAAAATCAACCAATCCATTCTCCTAGAACATTTATGCCTTCAGTCATGTAAGAACTTGGTCTTCAAGAAGCAATGGTATGATTCAATTGAACTATTGTGTTGGAGTTACTTCACACACACCTAGGATTTATTTTTCCTAAGGTTTTTTCTTGTTTATTAGTCACAATTAGTCACGGTCCAGTCTCCTATACTTTAGAGGAGAATATTCCACCTGGAGAATATTCTCTTTCAGTTGACACTTTAGTTTGACTAGTTGAGTTGAGTTTAGATGCTGCATTGGTTTTGTCACCATGCAACATTGAAATCATCACCATGATAATTCGACCTTGCCTTGGTATCATCACCAGATTGGCGCATTAGCCTTGATTCCCTGAATTAACTCCTCACTACTCTCTGTTCAGTCAGTTAACTGAAGACTAGTTGACTAGTTAACTCAACTAGGTGGCAGTTCACTCCCGTAACTGCCTGAGAGACTAGACTAGGTGGAAGTTCACTCCTGTAACTATTGGTGTGCGTCTAGATCACTCTATACCACTACTATGGCGCATTGGTTCTCCTCCAGTGCACACTCATTGAGTTATACAGAGTATATCATGTGCAAATTATTCATTATTCACAACGGTTAATGAGAATTCTTTCATTCTTCTTTCTAAAATTATCTCCGAAAATGTGCGTATTATTGTTTAGTTAGATCTATTCTGTGCAGGTTCAACACATCTATATGGTATTAGAGACGACGGACTGCTAAGAAAAAACTACACCAATTTTTTTTGCAGGTACAAAAGATTGAAGACAGGGGAAAATGGATTTCCAAAAAGAATTCATTCTTACACCTTACAACTATTTTGCATGGAAGGAGAAAATAGTCATTCATCTCCAAACCAGAGGGTTGTTCATGTTAACCTTGAATACAGATACAAAATCGACATCATCCATAGAAAAATCCAAGTACGTAAATCGCATGGATGAGGCACTCAGAACAATTTGCAATCTTATTTCTCCTGATCTCCTTTTTCACATATCTTCCTGTAAGACTCCCAATGAATCCTGGACAACCTTGGAAGAGATATTTGGAAAACAGGATGAGATGAGGGGACATATTCTGGAGGTGGAGATGCTCACATTGGATCCAAAAAGCTTCGAAAATATCCAAGATTTCTTTACAAAATTCAAGGATTTACTGTCACAACTCAAAGCTTGCGGGGTTGATAAATCGAAGGAGGAGAAACAAATGGTTCTCACCATTCTCTCCAAGCTTGGTACTGAATTCTCTGTATTCGTATCCACATTCCATTCTGTCAGATTCACCTTAGGAGCCACCTGGAAGATGCCTTCTCTTGAGGATTTTATCGAATCCCTAACGCAAGAGCAAACCAAGCTCATCAACATGGGAAAAATCAAAGGCCCAAAGGCGCATGCACTCACTGTGCAATATGGTAGCCACAAATATAGTAAATCTAAAGATAAATTTAAACGGAAAGCTCATGCACATACGAAGAAGGAAGGGTACACAAAAGCCTTCACCGATGCCTCCGGATCCAAAGGGGAAAAGGGAAGAAAATGGGAGAAATGCACATACTGTCACAAAGGATTCCATTCAGAATCCGCATGCATGCAAAAAAAAATAGATATGATGTCTCAAATACTTCAACAAAACAACCTTGGAGATCGCATCCCCGAGGGTGCCAAGAAGAAGAAGCTAGAAGATCTGAATTCCAAGAAAGACAATTCTAGCCATGCCTTGATTGCCATCAACTCCTCTCCCGATGCTTGGATCGTAGATTCAGGAGAATCACATCACATGGCTGCCTCAAAAGCAACATATTCTTATTTGGATGCATGCAAAGGTCCTCCTATTCTGATGGGGGACAACTCTTTTGTAGAAGTCATTGACAAAGGAAGGATTGAACTCACCAACAAAAGCTTCGAGAACATGCTGCATGTTCCCAAACTTTCTGTCAACCTTCTCTCCGTATATCAGATGAAGAATTCCGGCACTAGAAAGAAAGTCATATTCACACCAAATTATGTGGACATCTACGACATGAAAACTAACTCCAGGGTTGCTACCGGTGAGGTAAATCATCAGTCTATATTGTATACATTTTCTGAATTCATTGAACCTGATTCTGCTTTACTACTTACTCATGCTGATGAAAGTAGTAGGATATGGCATGAAATGTTTGGACATTTAAATTTCGGATACATGCAACATCTTAGCAAGCACCGATTGGTTGATGGTCTACCATACATCTATTTCTCCAAGGGAGTATGTGAGGGATGTGTTCTCGGAAAACACCCTCAAGAGAAATTCGACAAAGGAAAGTCTCAGCGAGCTTCCACACCTTTAGATCTGATCCATAATGACCTTATGGGTCCTTTTATGCATCCATCCATCAACAAAACGAGGTTTTTTCTCATTTTTGTTGATGATTTCTCACGTTTTACATGGATCTACATTCTCAGGCAAAAATCCGAGGTCTCTCAACACCTCAAAGATTTCAAAGCCTTGGTTGAGACACAGTCCGGAAAGAAGATCAAAGTCCTCCGAATTGATAACGAGGGAGAGTATGTGAATCATGAGATCCACAATCTTTGCCATGTGGCAGAGATTCAGTTGCAACATACAGTTCCCTATACTCCGCAGCAAAACAGAGTTGCTAAGCGGAAAAATAGATCTCTAAAGGAGATGGCATCTTGCATGTTGCATGTAAAGTCACTACCACAGAGACTATGGGACGAAGCACTTAATTGTGCAACATACATCCAGAACATATCTCCCCATAGATCTGTCAAGGATAAGACCCCCTATGAGGCTTGGAGCGGCCTCAAACTGGAAGTGACCCACTTTCGCATTTTCGGTTCATGTGCATGGGCCAGGATTCCCTCTGAAAAGAGGAAGACACTTGATCCATAGAGCACTGAGTGCATTTTTGTTGGATACCCTAACGATGTGAAGGGATTTCGGCTTATTGATCTTTCCTAAGATTGACTCATCATTGAGTGTAGTGTCCAATTCGAGGAAAGTGTCTCGCATGTACCTCAACAGCCGCATGGAGACACCTTCACTCTTCCACCTGTTCGAGATGATGAGCATGCACATGCCGACTCTTATTCAGACGAGAGTTCTGATTCAAAGGAATTAGATGATTCAGATTCAGAGTCAGTACAGTCAGATGCAGAGTTAGAGCATCTAGATGCAGTTTCAGAGCCAGAGTAGAGGCCTAAGCGGGCACATACTACTCTTCAGGATGCAGGGGATCTCGTTGGTGATCCAGATGATACTAAGAGGACTCGATCTAATTTCGAGGAGCCTCCTGTTGCACTCAATGCCACTAAACCATTGCCCTCCAGACATATTTTCTTGGTTTAGTCTTCAGATCCACAGTCTTATGGCGAGGCTGCTGGAAATCCCTTTTGGGAATCCGCCATGCAGGAGGAGTACAACTCCCTCTTCGAGAACCAGACTTGGGATATGGTTCCCCTTCCTTCTGGGAGGAAACTTGTCAGATGCAGATGGGTCTACAGGACCAAGAGCACAACTGATGGACATATTAGCAGATATAAAGCCGGGTTTGTCGCCAAAGGCTTTCAACAGGTTCATGGTATTGAATATGATGAGACCTTCGCTCCAGTAGCGAAGATGGATTCCATACAATTGGCACTTTTCATTGCGGAAACCAAGGGATGGGAATTCCATCATATGGACGTGAATAATGCATTTCTTTATGGTGATCTATCTGAGGAGATCTACATGGAGCAGCCCCAGAGATTTATGCAGGACTCATCTTTGGTCTGTCGACTGAAGAAGTCACTTTATGGCCTCAAGCAAGCTCCGAGGGAATGGTATGCCAAGATGAAATCCTACTTGTTGTCACAGAACTTTGTATATTGTAAATCAGACCCGAATGTCTACATGCTCAGGACAACTAATTCAATTCTACTTTTAGTTATATATGTCAATGATTTGCTGATCACCGGGTGCTCGACTTCAGTGATTGCTGCAATCAAGAGGATTCTACATGATAGGTTTTTAATAACGGACATGGGTCCACTACACTTCTTTCTTGGAATCGAGATCAGTTAGAATGCATCAGGCATCAAACTATCTCAGGCCAAATATGCACGAGATCTCCTTGAGAGATTTCACATGACAGACTGCAAGTCTGCTCCGACTCCTTTCCTATCAGGATTCAAACTTGAGGATGGCGGGGAGACTCCACTGGTTGACATCACACTGTACAAACAACTAGTGGGGAGCTTGTTGTATCTCACACACTCCAAACCAAACCTTTAATATGCAGTTGGTGCAGTTTCCAGGTTCATGCAAGAGCCGCATGAGCTACATTGGAAAGCTGCAAAGCGCATCATTCGATACGTTCATGGCACCATCACCTTTGGGATTCATCATGCAACAAACTCTACATTAGATCTCATCGGGTTTACTGATTCCGACTGGGTTGACAATAACATTGATCACAAGTCCACATCTGGTTACTCACTCAGACTTGGTTCCGGGCCTATCTGTTGGTCGAGCAAGAAGCAAGTTGCCATTGCTCTATCTTCAGCTGAGGTAGAGTACAGAGGGGTAGTTAACATAACCATTCAATCTATGTGGCTACAACATTTTCTCACTGAGTTGGGCATTTAGTTTCATTGGCCAATTGTCATCTGGTGTGACAACTAGAGCACTCTAAAGTTCTGCAGAGATCCAGTTCAGAGGCAACGGACGAATCACATCGAGATCCACATGCACTACATTAGGGACTTAGTACACAAGGGGATCATCGACTTACAGTTCTGTCTTTCAATAGAACAGACGACAAACATCTTCATTAAGACCTTCACTGAGCAGAAGTTCCATTCTCTACGAAGTCGTCTTAGAGTGAAGGACACAGTTGCCCAACAACTATAATTCTTCTTTTTACATACATTGTACCTTGAGGGGGGGTTTTTCCCATGAGGGTTTCCCTCTTTCCTCACTTTATTTTAGTGTATATTGTGTATTTGGGTACCTAACATGGCCTCATTGCTGGGACCCATTCTTTATTTTCACCATAGTGATGTTCATGGGGGGTGTTGGAGTTACTTCACACACACCTAGGATTTATTATTCCTAAGGTTTTTCCTTGTTTATTAGTCATAATTAGTCATTATCCAGTCTCCTATATTTTAGAGGAGAATATTCCACCTAGAGAATATTTTCTTTCAGTTGATACTTCAGTTTGACTAGTTGAGTTGAGTTTAGATGCTGCATTGGTTTTGTCACCATGCAACATGGGGATCATCAACATGCTAATTCGGCCTTGCCTTGGTATCATCACCAGACTGACGCATTAGCCTTGATTCCCCGAGTTAACTCCTCACTACTCTCTGTTCAGTCAGTTAACTGAAGACTAGTTGGCTAGTTAACTCAACTAGGTGACAGTTCACTCCTGTAATTGCATGAGAGACTAGACTAGGTGGAAGTTCACTCTCGTAACTACTGGTGTGTGTCCAGATCACTCTAGACCACCGCTATGGCGCATTGGTTCTCCTCCAGTGCGCACTCATTGAGTTATACATAGTATATCATGTGTAAATTATTCATTATTCACAACGGTTAATGAGAATTCTTTCATTCTTTCTCTCCTTCTTCTTCTTTCTCAAATTCTCTCCGCAAATGTGTGTATTATTGTTTAGCTAGATCTATTCTGTGCAGGTTCAACACATTTACATATTGGACTCTTTATTAGCATGAGGAAAGTCCCAATAACATTTTGTCCACATATCTAATAAGAAAAATATAACCAATCATTAATATGTTAAGTATATATGACATGTAATTATAACTATATTAAAATGATCTATATATGTTGAGGAAAGTAATATAAGACAACATAATAAGTAACTTACATATCTTATCCCCTTCCAACCAATGTTTTCTGAAGTAGTCCAAAAACTTAACTTCGCCAACAATTTTTTCAAAGAATGTTCGCATTGCCTCACTAACGACATCATGATCACGACAACAATGCATTATCTCACCTAGAATTACGTGGCTCTTTCAGGGGAAGATTCCAATTGAAATTCATTTTTTGACCAAGCACGACGAACATGCCAACTGCAAAGGAGGACGTGACAACCCAAAATTTGCCTACAAGAAAAATGATATCTTTCTTGTGTTAATTGAACACGATTAGCATTTAGCAAACAAATATATTCATCATTAAATGTAATAACAAAAAAAATCTAGGTGTACAGGTGCTAATGATAATTCATACATTCATAATGTGCATAATATTTTTCTCACCACAATGCTTTAATTTCTGCTAGTGCATCATCAGTCATGACAACATTCAGTTTCCAATTTGGGCATCTTTTCCTACATGCATCTAGGAGTGGTCTAAGCCACTGGGCTATATCTGATGTTCTATTGCATGAACACACTGCCCATGCAACATGAACATCACTATATTGAGAATCGAAGGCACGAACTGTGTATAATTGATACTACACAAACCAATACAATAATCAACTTCTCAATTTTAGAGTACTAATTATATTGAATGAAACATTGAACTCAATAGAAACATTAAAAAAACTAATTAAACTCACCCCAAATTTGTTTGTGCTAAACGTAGAATCCAAAGCCAACATGTTGTTGTGAAAACACTTGACCATCATATCAAACATCCATTCTGTTTGGATGCCAATTATGAATGGTACATGCTCCCCTTCTGGTCGTTAGTAGAAAAAAAATGATTTTTTCTCTTGTTGATACCACTTGTTAACACTCAAATAATACTTGGGATCTAATTGATACTTATCTTTCAAAAGGCGGTTGAATATATTGGAGACATATTTTCTACATAAATTAAGGTCTCTAGCACCCATCACGGAACCAAAGATCCCATCAAATATATGTTGTTCAAATATTGTATCAACTCGAACACCAAGTCCACATAGTGTATTTATCATTGATTGGATCTCCTTTGAAAGACATGGGGTACTCAAGGACTTTGGATTGCCATATCTATCATATTTTCCATGGCATGACCAACCATTGCAATCCTCATGTAGGTACTCATTATAGGTGATAATTGCAACCCTTGGCATATCATTCACTTGCTTCACTATAAATTTGCATTGACATCCTCTTTTTTGGACAAAATTTCGCTTTCTTAAAGGTGGTTGTGAATGTCCTTTAAGATCATTTGGGCCATAACAACATTGGAACCTAAATAATAGCCAACATTCAAAGAGAGATCATTACATGTAATAGTAATACCAATAATAATTTTTGGAACTTAACAATACATATTGAAAGAACATATAAATTGGATTAAGAGGTCAAGATAAACACTGACACTGCATAGTTCAAGATTGTTTGACCCATCATAGAAGATTCACCATCACCAAAGCGCTTCCTATGCGATCGTCGTTCAAATGTACATGGTGCAACTGGATTGTTTTTCTCTCCCATAATGAAGTCTTCCAACCTATTGTATGGTATTAGAGCAATGCGATCAATAGTGCCATGTTCACGCTCTATATCACTCCAAACAAGGTTTTCGCTTGAAAATATATGTTTGTCTGATAAACTTTGAACATGGAGGTTCTTGATATGTGAATGTTTTGTCTTGCGAACCATTTTGCCAATTATTTCAATATGTCCGTGTAATTCGAGCATAAATGTAAATCAAACAAAGTTAAATGAAAATATATCTATTTTAAATAAAAATTTGAGCAAATGGTAAATGTAAATCAAACAAAGCTAAATGAAAATACATCTATTTTAAATAAATAAAAAAGTCTAGTAATATTGGAGACATGATTGACATTGACACATACACATGTTCTTAACTCGAATAACTTGAAACTTAGTGAATTATAAGTTCAATGGTTAAAAAACAATGTAATCAAGACTTAAAATTTACTTTTTAAATTTCATCTTGTATCTTAAATAAACCATTTCTATTGCATGACCAATATAGATTCCCAATTGATAGTGTAAATATCACATTAATATTTGCACTCAAATGAGTGAATGAAATATTCTTTATATGGATCGTGCAACAACTAAATTTATATACTCACAATCAATTACGAGAGGGCATGTGCTTTCATGTAAATCCATATAGGCATGTTTGCCTCAAAATTCATATATTTTCCAAGTCCATTGTCACTTAGCATACGTTTCCCATTATATCTAATTATAATGGATAAAATCATGAAGATGGGTAACGTTTTTGTTTGTTTTATGAGAATTTTTATTTTATTTTCATAGGTTCTTCAACTTCCGGTAAACAAAAGTATTTTTTTTATTTAGAATTTTACTTTACTGTAAAAACAAAACTTGTGAAGAATTTTGTTAGCTTTATATTAACTATTTTTCAATTTTTTTTTATTGAGATTTGATATATCAATTTGGCAATTGTTTGACAGTATGTTCCTTAAAAATGAAGGGAAAGATAATGAGTTATCCTCCCCCCTCCCCCCCTCTCCAACAATGTATCCATTATTAAACTTTTGTTTTTGACAAATGAAATATACTACAACAATCTACAAAGACTCTATTTTGTGATGACTATAGTTTTGAATCTAACAGATGAATTTTATAATTTCTAGAAATTTTTGAAGTTGACCAATATGAAAAAGTTAAACATTTTAAACACATGTTTTCCCCCACCATGTATCTATCTTAATTTTTACTTAAAAGTAATCTAAAAATACCCTTTTGAAGATAACAGTTTAAGGATTATGAATATAAATTTTCCATAATTTTCCACTGTGTATTTTTAGAGATATGGATTTTTCATTTCACTGAATCATAATCTCACCTAAAAATATTATGTAGTGATTTTTTTATAAAATTAAATAAAATTACATAAAAACAATGAAAATGAAAACAAATTATATCCAATAAAAGTAGATTCAATTTTGAAAATGTTGGTATCAATTCCGAAACTAAATTTTGAGTATTTGTAGGAGTCTTTTACCTTCAAATATCAAGTAAGCTGGAGATAATTTGTTGTTCCTGCAAACAGTTCCATTTTTAGGTTTTCGACTGAAATATTCTTTTGGCTGAAACCTATTTTTTAACGGAATCCGTTAAAAATAAACGTTTTGGCCGAAAATTCTTTTGGACTAAATATGCTTAACTCAGGAAAAAAAATTATTCAAAAAATTTTGTACACGAATTTCGAGGGCGTTGTTCAATTTGACGTGCAAATTTTCGGCCGAAAAATGTTTCAGGCGAAAAAATTCCTAACAACATTTTTTTGGCCAAAAAAATGCCCCTAGGAATTTTAGAGATCCGATTCTCACAAAAGTGTTACCCAACTTCATGATTTTACCCTAATCTTAACATGGATAATATTGCTTGATATCATGAGTAATCACTTCCACATAATACATTTATAAATGTAGGTATTGGTCTTATTCTTACACGATCATCTTAGGATATTTTGTTTCCTTTTGTCCTCCATCACTAATGTTGAAGGTTCATTGTTAAGGATCTTAACAATTTGTTCAAAGAAAATGAAGGTAGATAGAATATTTGTGGATTTTTCAATATAAAAAAACTTGATTTAGGTGATGAAATATGAAAGTCCATTGTTAAGGATCTTAACAATTTGTTCAAAGAAAATGGAGGTAGATAGAATATTTGTGGATTTTTCAATATAAAAAAAACTTGATTTAGGTAGCTATTCAAATATTTCAGGATGACATATATTGAGAATAATCTCAGTTAACTAAATATCTATGTTTTCCCAGAAATCTAAATATCTATGTTTTTAGAGAATCTTGTTAAGGATCTTAACAATTTCTTCAAAGAGAATGGAGGTAGATAGAATATTTGTGGATTTTTCAATATAAAAAAAACTCGATTTAGGTAGTTGTTCAAATATTTCAGGATGACATATATTTAGAATAATCTTGGTTAACCAAATATCTACGTTTTTCCCATAAATCTAAATATCTACGTTTTTCAGAGAATCTAGGTTAACCAAACGTTAAGAGTTTACTCTGATTTTACTCTGAAACGTTAAGGGTTAATATAAACACTCCATGATTTTACTCTGAAACATATAAGGGTTAATATAAACACTCCATGATTTTACTCTGAAACATAAAAATCAGATTTACCATTAAAATAACACCCATAAGAAAAATTTTACCTGGGTCATGATTCACGATTCACTTATGAACACGTAAGAAGAATACTCATAAGCTCCCTTACAAATCTTCATTTGGATTATCATTCACAATAAAATCTCCATTGCTTCCACTGTCACCTGTGCCTTCCAGTTGGGAGAGGTCTATTAAGGGGATCAATGCGTTGATGACCATTAATGATGGGCCGCTCATCTGGAGGCTACCACTATGCATGCACTCCACATTAACGCTGGGGAGCTTTCATTCTGCAGGGCAATCCTATCGCCACCTAGTGAAATAAATTCGGGAGATGGCAGATGACAGTCAAAAAGATAGTTTCCATACTTTGGAAGACATTTGACATCAAACCACCACCGTAGGACTTGCCGGAGTTAGGAACTCGGGAGGGAAGATTGATCCCGAGTTAGCCTACTCCTTATAATTGTCAAGTAAGTTTGTTTGTCACATTGGTATTAGAGCCTCGTTTTCTGATCTAGGCCATTGGTTGATCTGACTGTAGGTGAATTTTCAATTTCTCAGAAATTTTCTGATCTAGTCTTTGACCACCAACGAGGCCCTTGGCCATTTAAAAATCAAATTTCTTCGAAGAAAGAGTATTTCCGTTGCAAATAAAGACAACTCATAAATTTACAACAAATAAAAAAAAACATGTGACTACCAAGATATAATTTTGCTGCAAATTAAAATCTACAAAATATATTTTCGACTGCAAATTGAAGTCTGCAAAAGATATAACCGCTGTAAATTGAATTTTTTAGGCTATACGGGAGAAAATAAAAGAATTAATTTGCTGCAGACAGTTTGTATTATTCACAACCCGCACTGTAGCCGTACAGTATGAACTCATCGTTTTCTGCAATTCCGTATATATTAATAAGTTAAGCATAATTTGTGTGCTGGTTCGTACCGGTTCTGTAAATTTAAGTCATCGTACCGTTGAATCACCAATCTCTCGTACAGTTTTTGCGTTGTACAATTATATTTGTTAGTTCTATCCAGGCCTAGAATTTGACGGGCTATAGCCCGTCTTTTGCCTCTCAGCCCGTATTTGACACTAGCTAATAAAATTCACACGTCATCACTGACTGGCATTAGAATTATCTACCTGTCAGTTTGACGTGTGACCACCTCTAATGCCCGTCAAAAACTCTAGTGGGTATACAGATATTGTATGACATAGGGCTAGGTAGTAGAGCCTAGAGGCTAGGAGTCACGACGTGGAAGCTGGATTAGGTGGAACCGTGGAAGTAGTTGTGTATAATTAAAGGAAATAATTTACTCCGCACTTGCGTGTCACCACAATAAACACTAACTCATAAATCTCTGATCAGGCTGAATCTCGAGGGTAGCTAGTAGCTACTAGCGCAGGCTGCAGCTCCAAATTTCGAAGTACTCCTACTACCTACTACCTAGTCTCCTTCTGTTTAACTGGAGTCTGGATCCATCTTCGGAGGCTGGAGCCTGGAGCGTTTGAGCTCCTCCTCTGGTCACAACATTTCTTTCCTGCACCCGCCAGCACCAGGGTGAACGTTTTATGGGTTCATAGTTTGTTGGGGGCGGTCGCTGAGGGAAACCTGTAATGTCCTCCACCTCTTAGAGAGGTGATGAGGAGACTCAGTGGCCTGGGCACCCCCACTAGGTCATAGTCTCACACTGAGGGGGGGAAAAGTCAAGAAGTTAAAAGTTATATTTTTAAGTTGACTTAAGAAAGGAAAAGGA